>MU189420.1:20336-51998 GCA_016904865.1 Pissodes strobi | reverse complement strand
ATTGCGGTGGCACTAGGGGTGTGAGTTCGAATTCTGAAAATTCAATTTTATGGGTGCCGGGTCTAAAGTAGACCGAAATATAACAAATGATAAGTTAATTTGTCAGATTATATTGTCCATAATACGACACCTATGTAAGATCAGTAAACGTAAGAAATAAGATACAATTTCCTAACAATTTTTAATAATAATTTCTGACTCCTGAATACCACATCTTTCAAGTTCATATTTAATCACGTAAAATCTCAATTTATCAATTATCAATATCCTGTACAGGTAAGATAAATAATCAATATCCAATACGAGCTGATCTTCGACCACACGATAATGAGATCGCCAACCTGGCTAATACCTATTTGCAAATAATGCAACTGCAAACCTCAAGTAAATGTAGATGAAATTGTCTCTACGACCCTAATTAAAATTAATGTTCCTGATAAGCTAATAGCCCATAAGTTACAATCAGTCCACTAATAAGTCAAGAAAATTTCATTACATAATCAATCAAATAAAGTCTCTGATTAAAATGATTCTCAGAATCGAGCAAAATCAAATCGATGTCAAAATATTGAACTTCGACAAAATATTATATTTATAAAATACGTCAAAATCGAGAAGATAATTGCGTAATCTAATAGACGTCTGAAAGCAATCAAATTTATTTTTCACTTTAAATTTAAGGTCTACCTACCCTTAGAAAAAATTAGTTATAACCAGATAATAGCGCTACTTGTTATGTAGTAACTAGAGTAAAGATAATTATCAAATAATAGTTAAATTAAAATTTACAAATGTAAATTTCCAAAAATTAATACTGAATATGTATGTACAGAGTACCCATAAAATATAATACAGAGTACCCATTAAAGATAATTATTTTGATTGATCAGATCAAAATCCAAGTTACGATAATTACAGTTAAATATAAATAAGGTAATTTGGCAATAAGGTAAATGTACAATAAGGTAAATGTACAATAAGATAAATCTACTATACGGTAAAGATAACATAAATCTACGAGATACATTAAAGATAAGATAATTAAAGTTAAATTTTGAAATGTGGGCGTTTAGGTTGTAAAGAATCAATTAATGAAGAATTGTGAAAACATTTCTAAAAAGGATCACTTATCGTTATGGGTATCCAGACGACCAGAATGCTTAGGGCCTCCTAACGCTTCTTCAGCAGAGTGGCTTCATAACCACGGAGTCATCCCGACCATTTAATTTCAACTTCCCAATCAACCATTACCTTGCTACCACCAGGCTACGATTTTAGGAATGGAACTGCGTCCTGGAATCTCCAGATTTTCTTCTACAGTCTCCTCATCCGACCATATGAATTGAAATTACATCAATCAACTCGAACAAGAGTTCAAACCCAAGAATCCATTAAAGTTAGAATTAGAGTAGAGTGAGAGTTAGGGTTTCAGTTCAATTTTGGATTCAATTTTGATTTTGATTTTAAGCCTTTAGAATTACAGCTCAATTTTGAGCATGACGTCTGGCATCCTCATGGTGCTAAAATAACTTGTCCATCACTGTAAATAATTACCTGTTGTTTGGCTCTCCTTCGGTTTCGGCTAATCCATCCTAAGATGCCATAGAGTCAAAAGTTACTACAAAAATCCAGCCTAGCTGCCATCAATTCCCAAGGAATTATAACAATTCGACACCTACGTCGCTCGACTACCACGTTTTAGGACTGAAGGTCTAGTCAAAAGAGACTCGTGATTCAGCTATGATTGGTTTTATTCACTCGAACTGATTTCCGAAGTATTCAAACTACAATAAACACCAACTCAATCCATCATAAGAAAATTCCAACACATTCAGAATTATGTAACTGTCAAAACAAAATACCAATTTTGCCGGGCACTAATGTAAACCGGTAAAATTGATGCCTAACATGCACTCGGTATTACGGGTTGCCTATATTGCATCGCCACCTATTTAAATTAACTTCAGATTATCTGAAGCCCAGTAGCGTACACAAATCAATTAACATTAAAATGAGGAATTTCAATGGCGTACTAGATTATATTAAAGTTTTTCAATTTAAGAAAATAAATTATTGTTTTGGATATTTAAACGAGATTTGATACTGAAAATTCATGAATTACTGACATTGGAACGAGCATATCTAAATGATTGTTACATGATTTACCCAATAAAATTCACGGTCAGCAATACAATCTTTATCTTACAATTTTTAAATTGAAATACCTAGCGGTAGGCACAAGAAAACAAAATCGCAAAACCCACTACCGGAAACAAAAAATTATTTTAATAAACAAAACCTTGGTAATAGATATGGCCTCGGATATGGCAATACTGCATTATTAAAATAAAGCACAAATCAGCTTACCTTATTCTAAGGGTTCTTGCCTTAACTTATCTCCTTATTAACCACACAACCATACAAAACAACAGTATGAATTATTAGTTTTTAAACCGGAAAATCCGCCTCGAAAATTTAAAATCACAAACAAAAACAATCCAACCACTCACCTGTAGGCACGCGCCAATTCAATCGTAACGGTCATGATCGACGTGATCTAGTTTTAATTAGGAATAAACATCTGACGACCTCACACGACACTTGACTCTTCAAGAAGGAAAGGGAAAATAGTTGATATGAGGAAGTTGACAATAAAACGTTGCCAAGTTTCAAATAGGCACCTATCCTCAATACTATGAAACAAAGGATTGTAGTACCTACTTATTCTTTATATTGATTGTTGGGTCTTAAATTTTATAATATACCATAAAATAATGGAATCATTGATTTATCAATCATTTCTGGCTTATTTTTTATTTGTTGAAAAAAGGAAGATTTAAATAAAAAGGCAACATGAAAGTGACTGCTAAAAATAATATCCATATAAGTACAAACTTTTGCGCACTCATAAGACTATTAAAATTCGTTGATTCAACTGAATGGTTGGGGACCGTAGTACTATACCAGCAGTGCATGACGCGTATGAATCAAAAATTTCTGGGCTTACTACAGCTATGTCATGCGGTCGGGCAACGATTTGAGCATTTAAAAGATGATATTTTAAACTTTGATTGTATATTTATGCCTTTATGATATGATAGTCAAAAAGCGTTTTATATTTATAATATTTATATAAACATTACTTGAAAATTTCAGATTATATTGTAATTTTTACATGTGAGGCCCAGCCTCAGTTGCTTTATACGACGAGCCGCCACTGGCACATATTCCTCAACCAACAGTTCTGCTTTCTTTTCGCTATTTTTGTGTCAAGAACTATACTTTCCAATTTCTATAATGATCCATAAACATTATTCATATCCCTTCAGGCTTTCAGGCCTGATCTTATACCCGTCGAATCCAATAACGTAATATAGATTTTTTTGGGATACATTAGGACTCTTTTGAGTAATCCGTTTTTTCGCCGTTCCTTGTTTTGAATATTTTAGCGAAACCCGGCGCAGATCGGACGAAAAATCGAAAGAAATTGTTTTGTATTTTGAGCGGCAATTTATCATTCAACTTATTCTTGCTTTTACACTGGTCTGTTGTTTTGGGATACTTTTTGTAATCAATATTTAATTTGCTACATATAACTTTTGGAAACATCTTCCAGAATTTGTATTTAATAGGCACATTGTTAAAAGCAGGGTACAAGCTACAATAATTATTATTGGTCAAACTTTTAAATATTTTGCTTAAACCGGTCCTGAGAGCATCGATTTGTTATCTCGGTAAAAGATTAACTCAGAAATTGCTGATGATATGGCAGTGCTGCTATATTTGAAAAAACCTATGAATTTTAAATTGATATAATAAAAAAGCTATAAAATTGTAGCACTAGTACATCGCAAGAAAAAAGTGGATCTAACTAGAATAATTATAATTCTACGATAATAACAATAATAACAAAATAAAGATGATGAATTTTGATATTCAGAAAGTCGAAATTATGGTAAGTAAGTACGGTGATAGACCTAAGTAGCACAAGTGTTATATAACTGCAGAAGTTATAATGGGTGTTGGAAAGTTAATTCTATTACAAGTCAGGCTTAACTCCTTGGTAAAGAGAGAATTTACTTTTTTAAAGGGTTTTTGTTTAATTGCTCCGTATGGGGCACTTTTAAAACTCTAAACTTTTCGTCTTGCAATCATATAAATTATGTACTAAATTGTACGCAGGTAAACATAGAATAATATCTATTTATATCTGTGGGCATAGGAGCGTTCTCCTACTGCGCAAAACGTTCTACAACTAGGACAACTAGCTAATATTAAAATTAGCAGTGACGTCATTTTGCCATAAGAAAAGCATTAATGCCCAGTTTTTTAAAATATAGATAACTTTATTCTTCAAATATTTCCTATGACAACGATTGTTAATACAATTGTAACCATATTAATTATAGGCTTCATAACTTTATACACTAGATATCTGGTACTTCAGAAACCGGGCATAAGAGGAGCCAAGAGGAGCCCAGTAAAAGTATTAATTATTTTATCGCGCCTACTTCCGTATTTAGCGTTGATTGCCATGCTGGGCGACTGGAATGTCAATTCCCATCTCGACGTCATGTATCCGGTGCTGCCAGATTGGGCGCTTTATCACAATTTGAGCTACTTCTCACTGTAGTTTGCCACAAATTATTTTTCAAAGAAACGTAAAATATTCGTCTTGTATTCGAAGATTACAATTTACAATATATTAGATACTTAATGTAAAAGTTTGCTATGGTAAATTATGGTATAGTTATATTAAATATAAATAAATATTTAAAATCCGAAAAGTATATATATAAAAACCGGAAAGTGAAGCAATAACGGAATCAAAACCTTTAAGAAAATAAACGTTGCTAACTAATAACCTAATTATTTTGTATATATATTTAGTTCCATTTAAAAACATAATTTCGCATGACATTCAACATATGCTGTAAAAATTAAAGTCAAACTAAATATACGTTAAAAAGTTTACATCCCAAATAATGTACGAAATTAACTCTAAATCTAGCAACACTGCCTCCTGTCAGTTGGCGTACTTTCGAGGTTCGACTGGCTTCTTAATTATTGTTGTGTTCGATTTTGATTGTTTTTCTGTTAATTTCTTTATAATATCAGTACTTTGGTGTGTTTAAATTTATGTGAACAATGCTGTGCGGTGGAAACTAGCCGAAAAGACCTAAAGTTCATGTTTTTAACTTTCCAAAATGTTTGGACTTGACCTGTTGCTTTCGCGTAATAAGAGTTTATTTTGTGCTCGTTCCTTGTGTACAGCAACTTTATAAAATTTGTTCCTGTTAGCTAATCTTGGGGTAAGTGATATTTAGTGTAATTATGTCTCATAAAGGCTGTAATGCAATGTTTGCTATATGCCCTCAGTGGTCAGAAAACTTCATGAACTAAAACGAGACAAAATATTCCATCATTTATAGAAAGGCAAAATGTTACTCTGTCAAGGAATAAGGTTGACTATAGCTAACATAATTGGAGAGAAATAGACGCAGATGCATGCCCCAGAATGCTTTTAAGGAAGCAAATTACCTGTCAGCGCCAATTGAAGTAATGGTGATGCAGTTCCAAATAGGCCAAGCTCAGCAGTAGAGATGGGTTTTAGTTAGTCAAGCCTGCCCGAGTCTACAAACCCTGAGGTGCCTGAAAACCAAGGCTTCTACCAGGAGAAAAAAAGTGCAAACCTAAATTAAGGGTTATTGGGTTAAGTTTGCTTTGGTTATAACCTCAGGGAAGGATCTTATACACTGTTATAAATTTTTACCATGTAAAAACAACTGCAGTGTAATTTTTGGATCTATAATCTAATTGATGACGGGGAAACCTCTAATTTGACCAATCGAAGCGATCAATTACGCAACCGTTAAATTCCCTACTGGAAACGAGACCATCTTATCGCAAATATATTATCGGGGCTTTTGCACCTGTCAAACAAATAAAAATAAAGCGCTCGCCTCTATTTTATAAATTTATTAGCTTCCCGAAGTTTTATTCCCCGCTGCAAACTTTGTCGATTTGAAACTTTTCAATGAAAAACTTGCTAAATTCGCAAATATAATGTGCTAACAGACCCTAGGCTATAGTCGGATTATTAGCTAACTTACTTGCCATGGAAATTCTGAATTTTAAATTAGAGAAACTTGCATCGAAAATCTTATAGTCGAGTAATAGCGTCAGATAGAAGAGGCGGAAATAGTTATATACAGCGTGTCCCAGTTTCAGTAGGTATCTAATTATTGAAAGGTTCTGCTAGGCTCTGTTGTATCTTATATGTTTTTTCGATTTTTCATAATGGTTTTTCTAAAAATTTTTACTCGTGCAGCTTGGTAGCGTTTTTATTTTCCTCATTTTTTTATTTATCTTCATTATATTCATAGTGCTGCCTTTATATCTCATATTTTATGGGGATATATAGGCAATCAACATATTTCGCTTATGTTCTTTCGATTTGTAATCTGTTGAAATCAAGAATTGATTCAACAGTTTATTAATATTTTTATTTGCTACCATATAATATTTTTAGGATTTATTTACTTCTATTTTCTCTCGGCTAGTAAACATTTCAATTCAATTAGGAAGAAAATTAATTCCGCTAAGCCTAGCAGAAGATACCAATTTAATCTCACTTCGAGGGATATTTTATGTCGTTCGTTTCGACCTTAGCCGAAGAAAAGTTTAAGTAGTAATATCGTAAAAAAGTGCCACCAATCATTATTTCATATCAAAAAGGTAAAAGTTAAGGCCATCTATAAGGTTCGGTGGTCAGCCTTACGGACGCATTATATTGGCTATCGATCAGCCGAAAGCTGTTTGAGTGATGAGTTCGGCCGTTCCCTAGATGGCTTTCGGCGGTTTTACGACAAAACTTTTTTACGCTCCCGTCTGATCCGATGAAATATGGGGGCATTAGTAAATTATGTGTGTAAAAATCAACAATGGCCCCAAAAGGTTTAAAAAATGATCTCAATTTATTTATTGAAATAAAACGTCCTCCGATATCGTTTCGCTGTCTCTGCTAGATTTTTCTATTGTGGTCGGTGAAATATAGATATATCCACAGTTGACGGGGTATTCGTTTGTTCGTCGAATTTATGGCGCTAAATCACTTGTCGATAGACAATTCCGGGAGAATAAAAGTTGCGTTTTCAACTCCTCTGACACAATAATAGGAAACAAATAGTCTGCCATTTAATACTTTGATAAGAACAGAACTAGATGACTATCGGGGACTATTTAATCGAAACATTTGGACATTATCAGACTGATGGATTACAAAGGTACAAATGAATGATTTAAATAATTAAACTGGAAAACAGGGACATTTGATGTATGACATTCCACGGGTTAATACAAGCAAATATTTTATGTCAAGAGACCGAAGACGGATTTTTCCTTAAAGGTGTTTATGTTTTAACAACTGAATTTTTTGTTTTAAATATTATTGTTTGAGCATAAGTTAATATAACTAACATATTATGATCAAACAAATAGATGTGATAAAAAAAGTTGGAAAAATATTACCAATATATCTCTATTAATTGAAGTTAAAGCATCTCCCTCTGAAAATGTTTAAATGGGAAATAAAAGATAGTGCTCTGTCTCAATTTAGCGGAGAACATAAGTTACTCTAGTATAGATTTTTGAGAGAGCAATTACTCAGCAAAAGGAGTAGAAATACACCCTAGTCTATTGCGCTGGAAAATACTAAAAGATGCAGAAAAATAAACCTATTTGAAATCAATTAATATATTTCTCTGCCAATTTGAGCAAAACTTCTTTATTTTTAAACGGTTATATTTTCAAGTAAATAATGTAAAAAATAAAAAGCAATAGACTTTCAATTTGGAAGGAAGTTATATAGAAATAAGCTATTTCAAATAAATTCAAAATCATAATAAATCTAAAAATCAATATGAGACAAACACATTTTAGTTATTCTAAACCTCAATAATAGACAAAGATAAAGATAAAACCAACACAACAAAGGAAAACACAAAGGCAAACCTAAATCTAAAGCTGTCATGCATGAGACGGCCGCGCTCTTTGAATATTGAAGGGAGGGTAAAGGGTAAATTAGATACGTGCATTTTAAGGATAATTAACTAAGATCATCTCTAACAAGATCAGATAGCGCAAAATATGGATAGCGGTACTCGATTGCCCGATAAATTAGGTGAAAAAAACATCTACATGCAAAAATGGCCGATTCTAATTGAATAGAAATCTTCGAATCTTCCCAATTATTGTGAATTTAATTGAATTATCTTTTCCTGCACAATATTATACCTTTAACACCTTTACTGCCATGTGTACCATATATATGAACACAGCTCATTTTGATCCTCCTCCATGCGTACCACTAAGGGACACATATTTTGTCACATTCTCGCCCATATATTGTACACATAGGCCACAACCATAATTTAATGAAATTAATATAACAAGGCCCATGTGGGGATTTGCCAGTGGGGTGCCTCCCCATTGGAATTGGGGGAAGCTCGTTGGGTATGCAACCCAGCATATTCGAAGGGCAGTGGGGAAATAAAATACCCACCGTGAAATAAAAACTGGACTGGTCCTCCAGGTTGGGGGTTAAGTCATCGGGCTAACTCCTGTATACTTATAAAAAAATTAAACTGTTAAAAAACCTATTCAAGAGCCTCGGAAAAGGACAGAAAACTTAAGACTACGAAACAAGCAAAGGAAAAGGACAACGATTTTTGGCACGTGGAATGTCCAGGGTATTTCAAGGAAAGTAAATGAAGTGGCAAATGAATTAAAACATCTAAAGGTTGATATTGCCATCCTGACGGAGACAAAGAAGAAGGGAAAAGGGTCCGAAAGCTGGGGAATATACGATCATTTCTACAGCGGTGTACCAAAGGAAGATAGAGTCAAGCAGGGAGTGTCAATTGTCATACACAGGAGACTGAGAAGGTTTATAACAACATGGGAACCAATAAATGAAAGACTTATTAAAATGGACCTAACAATACATGGATATAGAATAACCATAATAGGAGTGTACGCGGTAAATGAAGACTACCTAATGGCTAATAAAGACGAATTCTTCGAACAATTAACTGAAGGAAATAGGAAAAATTGGTATGTCTAGAGAAGTAATAGTTTTAAGAGACTTTAATGGGAGAGTGGGAAGAAAGGATAAAGATAATGTGATAGGAAGTTTTGGAGAGGACGTGGTAAATGACAATGGAAGGAGAGTAATACAAATATGCGAATAAAATCACCTAAAAGTTCTAAATGGATAATTCTAGCATAGAGACGTTCATAAATTCACATGGAGACAGGAAACAAGAAACCAAAAAACTATTATTGACTATATAATCACAAAACAAAAAAGTGAGCTAAAGGTCAATGATGTAAAAGTTAAAAGAGGTGCCTCATGTGGTAGTGACCATCACCTACTTAAGGCACAAATAGTATTTCCTATTAGAACAGGATACCAACAAGAAAAGAAACAGGAAAATGACGAAAAAGAGAAAGTGACGGAAATAATATACAACATTAATAGTTTTGAACAGGAAATTACAAAAGAACTATACAAAGCCAGACTAAACAATAAACTACAAAGAACATCTTTCGATAGTATAGAAGAAGAGTATGAATACATAAAATCATGCATAAAAGCAGCAGCGTGAGAGGCATT
The DNA here is from genome assembly GCA_016904865.1 of Pissodes strobi. Classification (NCBI taxonomy): domain Eukaryota; kingdom Metazoa; phylum Arthropoda; class Insecta; order Coleoptera; family Curculionidae; genus Pissodes; species Pissodes strobi. Next base: position 42,322 of record MU189420.1, on the reverse strand, counting down.
AGGATGCCAGGAAAAGGAAAGGAAACGGCAAAAACCATACTGGTGGGATGAGAAGATCGAATCTGAAATAGAGAACAAACGAAAACTATACACCATGTTGAGCCCCAAAAACCTAAATGATAAGCTTGCATATAAACAAGTACAAGCAAGGATACGAAGAATGATCTGTACAAAAAAGAACGAAAAATGGGAGAGAACATGCTCTAGACTTAACACATACCTAGGTGGATGAAAAAGCACAGAAAGTTGGGGAATACTAAAGAACATGGGACGGAAAAGGAACAAAGACATAATTTCCCCAATAACATAGCAACCATGGAATCAGTATCTGGAAAAAATACTGACAGAAGATAGAAATGAGTTCCAAATTACTGATAAAATAAAACCACTCAAGGATCTCCAGTAAGAATATCTCTATCAGAATAAAAAAATCAGTTAACGCACTAAAAAATGGAAGAGCGGCGGGACCAAGAAATATTCCTGGAGAACTTATTAAATATGGGACAGAAAAAACTAACCCAGATGCTTACAAATCTATTCCAAAGATGTGTAATATATATCAATAATCCATAAGAAAGGGGATAAAAATAAATGCGAGAACTATAGAGGAATATCCGTAACGAACACCATAAGCAGGATAAATGGAAGAATACTCAAAAACTAGATAGAAGATGAATACAGTGCAATGGAGGTAGAAGAGCAAGCCGGATTCAGAGCAGGAAGATCCACCATTGACCACCTATTTACGTTAACTCAAATCGTAGAAAAGAAAATCGCATATAACCAGGAAGTTCATTTGCTATTTGTGGACCTTAAAAAAGCCTATGACAGCATTCTTCTAGTAAAATTATGGGAAGCTTTACAACATACCAACATAAATGCTGAAATAATAAGAGCAATTAAATTACTGTATAAAGATGCAAGAACACAGATGTAATAATAGGTTCAAGTTCGCTTTTATCTATTTAATTTTTTACACCAAAAATATTTGATATTAAACGTACATCCTAGGACAGGACATTGGACATGTTCCTTTTATCTATACTACACAGGAACATTGACACAGTTGTGTGTGAAAGATAAATTCTAATTGTTACGAGGAAAATTCTTGTCTTAATCGGAGAATTATTAATATCGCTTGAATTGGGTTCTTGAAACAGGAGATATTATATAATATCGAATTGTCTATGACGAAAGACTCAAGAACATGAAATTGACACCAGGCCGAGGATAACTAGGAATGGCAAGGCCGAAATGGTAAATATATCGAGAAATTGGCATTAAGCCGAACGTAATTTTAGGGACGAGAGCCACGCTCACGCAGCGAGTCCTTTGAAGAGAACTTAAAGACTGACTTTTTTAAGGGATGAGTTGTGAGCAGTGTTGCCGCTGGCATGAAATGAAATTATGTGATGGCTAAGCCAAAATTATCAGATTTTGATGTAAATTATGTTAAAACCTCAAGATGGCGGGACCAGCAAAATATATCTTCTGATTGGCCATGAGGTTCGTTTTTTTGAAACCATCCGCCGAGTCCTCCCGCCTAACGAGTCCTGGGCTTGCGCGCGTATCACAATGTTTACATCTATTTTTTTTCACTTCACGCAAAAAAACAGGTCTTGCCGCTGGATTCGAACACGGGCCGCCGCGCCGTGTCACAAACGCAGCATCTAACCACTGCACCACGAGACCCGCTGGAAGCATTTCCTTGGACCATAAAGACATCTATTTGTCAGAAATGTATTTATGATGCGCGCGCAAGCCCAATACTCGTCAGGCCGGAGGACTTGGGCGGATACTTCAAAAAAAAAAGGTTTGCGATTCGCCGTTTATTACAAATTTTATCCCCTTTTACACCATGAACAAATAGATGGAGCCGAAAACAAGGCGATCTTACAGTGGCTCTGGTGATCTTACAGTGGCCTTAAAGGCACTATAGCCTGTAGCAATACCTCCTAAGGTATTGACTGTACGCGATCTTAAAGTCACTGAATAGGTAAAGGTTAATCTTTTTTGCTGCGTATCCACCAAAAAAACCAATGCTAGCAAACGTTTGCAACTGTTTGCAGTTCTATTATTGACAATCGTCTCCACCAGCCAATTATTCGCAAACAACTGTACCCAAAAAAGCAAAGCGCACACACAAACAACAAATCCTTTTGATGTACCGACACCGCTCGGAACACGACCAAATGATTGCAAACGTTTGCTAATACGCGTGATAAACGTCTCCACCAAACAAACCTTGAGGTTGCAAACAATCGCAAACGTTTTGCGCGCCTGGTGGATACGTACCTTTAGATGTCTCCTACTCGAATCGGTGGTTACAGTGGCTCTATCTTGTATAGAACTACTGTATCGGTGGTTTTCTACTGCCTCCCTCTATTTTCAAGTAATAAATGCTAGGCATGCAGTTAGTGAATATTTATACGAGATGGGGACTTTTTAAATACTTTAAATCTTACACAGCCTTTTTGTATGAAGCCACTGTATTTAATATCAAATTATATTTTTGGCATAATAAAAGTGTCTGTTAAAATTATGTTAAAATTGATAATTATGCCATCGTCAAATTTTGTATCAGACTGCTGGCAAAATTATGTTAAAATCTGATAATTATGTGATAATCGGCAACACTGGTTGTGAGTTGAGTGCTAAGGTCGGTGAGCGTATGGAATTAAGTGGGGTAAACGATTGCTGTGATTGGATCCTTCTAGAGGCCATGTTTGAAAGTACGTCGTTCTAGATAATCCGTTACTAGATTATTAGAGTTGAAAAGGTGAATTTCGGTTAAAAGAGCAGTAGATATTGATCTTTTTGATCGGAAACTGACAAAGGTTTTTATGCGAGTTGCCAGTTATATGGAAATTATTTGTGGCTGATTTTGCTGATCTGTCCGTTAGAGTGGAACTCTTTGACAGCTTTACGGTTATAATTTCAAGGAAGAATGTATCGTTCTGTAAGCATATTTTTATGCTTTTTATTACTTATTTTAATATAAATAGGAGTTGAATAGGATTTTATTTGGCAGCTAAAAGGACAAATAATACAGTCCGGGTGCAAGTTATTTCACGTGTTGCGACTCGTTTCAAAACAATAACAATGAATAAAAATATAGTACCTTCCTCAAGACACCTTTCACTGACCTGGCTCCTCCCTGGCAATCTTCTTTCTTTTTTAATTCCTTGATGAAAAGGAGATGAACAAAGCCCTCTACGGAGGAGTATTTGACCGATTCAAATCACGCAAACTTGCATATTGAATTTTATTGAGATTTTAAAACAAGTTACTCTACTGCTGTGTTTGCATAAAAATTATCATAATCTTATTATTTTATTAAACCAGTTAAATAATCATCAAATAATATATTTACCAGAAAAATTAATTTCAAAAGAACCTGGGCACTGACACGTACTGTACAACGGGAATTTTAATTATATCAAGCTATTACAGTTTTCTCTTTTCTGTTGGATATTATTGATATTTCTAAGTTTTTTAAACTTGAAGATTCGGTACTGCTGTTCCCGGTTCCCGGGTCCGTTCAAATAGTATCTTAAAACTAGGTGTAAGACCAAAGTTAAAAAAACGAAAAAGACACAACAAATTATTAATTTGGCAAAATGGGGGGCGACCAAGCCGAGCCGCTAAAAGTAGCGCCTAAGAAATACTGTAAGGGTTATAGTAGATCGGCGAAAGCTTGTATAAAATGCATACATTGCGGTTCAGTTTACCACCCAGCATGTGCAGTGTATTTAGGGCCTAAGGGTCGTCGGATATAATGAATTATTGTGTAAAACCAAGGATGTTTCAAGTAGTCCCAAATCTTTTTGGCATACATAAGTGAAAAGAGAAATAGTGGCTTGCCATCTAATGTCACCTACAATAATGATATTAGTCAGAACAGCTGCGAACTTGTTGGTATCTTTGCTAAACCACATCTCAAGATACTTCCGATGATACATTTAAAAATATCGTTACCATCAATAATACCAATAACTGTTGGTAGTGCTAAGATTGTTGAATCAATCGATTCGTTGCCACCCAAGTATACTTTGGGTCCTGACAGTATCCCTGCCTTCTTTTTAAAAAAAAAATATTTGACCCTTAGCCCCCTCTGCTTAAATTATTCAATTTAAGCAGCCATTCTGGTGTTTTTCCACAACTTTGAATAAGTAGCTTCTTAAAACCTATCTTTAAATCTGATAATGTAGAAAACGCAGAAAACTACAGGGCCGTCTGTTCTGTACTCACTCTCAGTCAGAAATCCCGAAGCTGTTGGATCGTTTAGTAACTGAATTGCTGTCTTGGGATTGTAGGAGCCTTGTAAATCCCGAACAGCATGGTTTTTCACATGGCAGGTCTACTTGCACTAATCTCTTACTGTATGAGAACTATCTAATTTCTGCAATGGAAAGAGGGCTGTAGGTCGACTATGTATACTGTGAGTTCTCTTAGGCCTTCGATAGGATCGACTACAGCCTTCTCATAATCAAGCTGAGAGCCACTCTTCAAGCTGCCAAGTATGCTGGCAGCGTTTCAAGGGGGATTGAGGTTCCTTCGGGGGTTTCTCAGGGTTCCCAGTGTGGGTCCATTCTATTCAATCTCTTTGTGAGTGATGTGGGGGACTTTATAGGGAATGGTTCATACTTGGCCTTTGCTGATCATTTGAAGATTTTTCGATCGATTAATTGTATAGAGGATGCATTACTTCTACAGCAAGACATTGATTACTTTTCTGATTGGTGTCAGCTCAATAAAATGCAGCTAAACGTCAACAAGTGTTACAAGATCTCCTATTCACGCCTTTTGGAACCCTACAATTTTGAATACAAAATAAACAACATTTTTTTTAAGATTGAGAATAACATTCGAGATTTGGGTGTCCAGTTTGATGACAAGCTACAGTTTTCTTTCCATTTAAATGTTATTGTATAAAAGGCACTGTTGGGCTTTATTCCTCACCTAAAGAATTTGATATTCTCACACAGAAAATACTATACTGTAGTTTGGTCAGATTAAATTTAGAGTATTGCTCAGCTGTGTGGAGCCCTCATTACATGGCCTACTCAAAGAGCGTTGAAAGTGTACAGAACAGGTTTTTGAGAGTGGTTGCCTACAGATGGTGATTGTTGGGCGACGAAGAGGCCAATTCGACTGTCAGGCGACGTCTGAGACGTGGCACTTTGGAGGATAGGATACTTATTGGGACCAATCATTTCTTTTTGGGTATATTGATTGTTCGGAATTACTGGGTGTACTTAATTTGAGTGTACCTGATCGCAGGGATAGAAACACGGAAGTGTTTTACGCGCCCTTTCATCACACTAATTATGGCATTAATGAACCAATCACAAGGTTGCTTAGAGTTGCTGCTCTATATTTTAGTGAGTTCAGCCAGCTATCAAACAATTTAAAACCTCTTTAAATAGGCTACTGACGCTGTGATTTTGTTATTCCTAATTTAGTTTTAGTTTTTATGGCATGTTGAGTGAGACTATGAGTACCTGTAAAGCTGCATAACTAAATATTCTAGAGCTTCAGTGTCATTTAAATATTAGATAAATTGTTAGTTACGTTGAAATATAAATAAATAAATAACTAGTTTTGGCCACCACCGATCCTCCATTGCTTTAAAAAGAAGCCGGCTACTTTGATCTTATCATTTTAGTAAAATGTCATCGTTGGTTTTTTTTCACTCTTTCAGTCCACGGGGTCGGAGATTACTCGCTCAAGGCTCATGTATGTAAGTACCTCAACTTTATTATTTATTTGAGTACAAAAGCTTTAAGGTTTAAAATGAACTTTTTGGAAGCCTAATTATAATTTGTATAAGATATCGTAAACAGCCAAACCGAGTAATATTATATTTTAAAATTGAAAATCATGTTTATTATATTTTTTGCAATGTGAGACAATTTCGGCGTCTGAGTTTGATAACCTCATGGGGGCTACGTTTGACCATATGTGGGGACAGGGGCTTTAATTTAAAAGGATTATTTTGGGGAAAAACCGTTTTTTGCCGATATCTCTGCAACGGAGCCATGGATGGAACATCTGACAATCGATGACCCCGCTGCACTGGGTCATCAATTGGGGAGGGGATGAGAATTATACACCCCACCTCCCCGGATACTCAAAAACTTTCGAAAGAATGGGGAAAAAATTGAAAAAAACGTAAAAAATTGTCCGGAAAGTTAATAAAAGTATTATAAAACGAAATAAAAAAAAAAGTTAGAGAAACGCGATTTTTGGAGAAAAAAAAGGCGAAGGAGTTCAGCGACGAGATCGGGGATGGCAAAAATAGGAAGAAAAAATATGCTTTATGAAAAAAGAACAAAATATTTCTAAAAAATGGGTAAAAATTAAAAAAAAACGTAAAAACATCTTCGGAAAGTTAATAAAGGTTATTATTAAACGAAATAAGACAAAAAATAATTAGAAAACAAAAGATTACAATACTTTACTTATGTAAATTACAGTAAATGTTCACACCGGTTAATCCAATAAGAATAAGCATAATTATCCCTACTAATTACGAATATAGCAAAAGCTCCTGCAACAGAACATGTCAAAATAAATGTCATCACGTCACAAGACTATACAAAAGGCATATTAAACACTCACTAGGAACAAAATGCTGTTGTCAATAAAACATCGAACAGGTAAATTATTAAAATATTATTAAAAATACTTTTAAAATATTATAACCAAACACTCCATATTAAATTCATTAAAATTAAAATTTAGGAAGCCTGCTGCTAAGGAATAGAAAGCCTTGTCTACCATTTTTTCACCGTTCTCCCAAAATGCAGTATTGGAAAGGCTCTTATATGCACACCGGCCCAATACCCAGGGCCATACTGGCTCCCTCTAGGACGCCAGTATGAGGGGACAATATTCTGTCTACCACGCACGCGTATTGTGTTCGTGAATATCCCCGTGAGTCCTGAACATGTCCAGGTTTCCCCTCACATACATCAAGCACTGGTATATGTACTGGCAAGGCACAGTCAACACTCTCCGTCCCACAAACACCCATACACAGTCATCCCAAAATCCCAATCCAGCTATTACCCTCAGAGCCCTCCTCTGCAACCTAAACATCCTATGTGCCTCAGCCGAATGCCCCCAAGCAAGAATGGCATTTGAAACATGGGCCTGAAAATGGCAAAATAAGCTCTCCGGATTATTTCAGCCGAGACACACGGAGACAAATTCCGAAACACAAAGAGGCTCTTATTGAGTTTTTTTGCCAGAGCATCAAGATGTTTACCCCACTGTAATCTTGGATCCTGAACCGTTATTTGAAAAGTTAAAAAAGTATTAAAAACCAAATTAGAAAAAAATGGTAAAAAATAAGAAAAAATACTCGGAAAGTTAATAAAAGTATTATAAAACGAAACAAAAAAAAAATATGTAAAAAAATCGTAGAAACGCAGTTTTCAGCGAAAAAAAGTTGATAAAAAAGAAAGAAAAAAATTAGAATTATAGTGTCGAAACCGGGTGAGCTTTTATTGATTCAGCCTCCGAAGTGAGCCATTATGGAGTTTCAATATAATATAATAACAATGTAAGAAGTGCTGGTGCTCAATTCTCAAGTATCAAAAATTGATCAATAGTTAATCAATTAATATTAAAAATAATTTAGTAGGAATATACTGATAATATTGTTACGGCTAGCCTATACAACCATCCGAACGTTTTTGTGCTACCCTATAAAACTAGCCGCCGCCGTGCCGCTCGCTTCCCTGTCTGTATGACTCATCGCCCGGCCGGTCGCGAAGTTTCAGGATCGCTGGAATTGTCTCGATGGCCTCGTCGAGATCATATAGAGTGGCGTCGGAATACTTCCGGAATATTCGTGATAGATTTAAGATTATATATAAGCAGACCTAAGGCGAATGTTAGTCAGTCGGTTAGCAGTTCAGTTCAGTTAATCATTGAGTGTTGAATAGATATTAGTGGTAAAGTTATAAGAGTCGTATAGAGTGTTAAATTGTATACAGTGGTAGTGAATAAAGAGAGTATTAATTGAAAATAAGCAAAGTTGTAATTCTGTTAAGAACCCACGGGAAAAACGTAACATTTGGTGTCAGAAGTGGGATTGTGAAGGGACCGGACTTTGAAGTATTCTTCGAGAAGAGAAGAGCGCACAAGTACCTCAACGAGAGACCGTTTTGATTCGTGGATTCTGTGAAAAATTTATAACATTCTATGGTCAATACGAGGCAACAAACGGCAGAAATGGAGCAAATAAATAAAATGTTGGCTGATTTCATGGAAAATTTAAATGCTGGGAGGCAAGCGGATCCGAAAGAAGATGAACGTAAAAGACAAGCAAACAGGACCGGCTTCAGAAAATTTTGCAAGATCAAGAAGATAGAAGACAAGCGGAAAGGGAACAGGATGAACGTAGAAGGCAAGCAGAACAGGACCGGCTTCAGAAAATTTTACAAGACCAAGAAGATAGAAGGCAAATAGAACAGGACAGGCTTCAGAAAATTTTTCAAGATCAAGAAGATAAAAGGCAAGCGGAACGTGAAGAGGATGAAGGTAGAAGGCCAGCAGAACAGGAACAGCTGCAGAAATGGATGCTGGATGTAATTATAGGCGAGCAAGGAAAATTACAGAAAATATTGGACGGGCAAAATGAGAAGTTTGAAAAAGAAGTAAACAATATTCAAAAAGAAGTTGTAACTATACAAAAAGAAGTAGGAGACGTACAGAAAGAAATGAAGAATCTACAAGCAGAAGTTTCCAGACTAAAAAATCAAGGACCCACCGAGAGGGTATTCGCCACAGGACAACATATTAAAACTCCATCCTATGACGGTCAAACATCCTGGACAATGTACAAAAGGCAATTTGAAGCCGCTGCTGTTGCCAACGGTTGGAATAATGAAGAAATGGCTACATCACTAGTGGTAGCGCTTCGTGGATCTGCCCTGGAACTACTGCAGACCATTCCCATCAGCCAACAAGGGAAATATGACATACTTATAGCTGCCCAATATTTCGTGGATGGTATCAGAGATCCAGAAACCCAGAAAATGCTACGCCTAGCCAAATTTGATAACAGCAGTGAAGCTTTGGGTCGAGCCCTAGAAATCGAGGCGGCCTGTAACATCTCCAAGCCAAAAATCAGGGCCGTATCCATCCAGGAAGAAAAGGCGACAAACAGCTGTGAATTAAATGAGATGGGTGAAATTTTGAAGAAATTAACGAAAGTTCTTCAGGCCACGGCGAGATTCCGGGAGCCAATGGAAGATAGGCCACGTAACCGAAATACATCAAATCAGTGCTATAGATGTGGCAGGACTGGACATTTCAAAAGAGACTGCCGAGTACAACTACGACCTACAGCTCCATCCAGAGACAACAGCAGTTCAAAGCCAAGTCAGGAAGAGTTGAAACAATATAACTTTAAGGCTAAGTACAGGGAAGGAAGATGGCATAGTATTACAGATGCTTTATCCAGAAGGTCATGTGAGGATAATTATAAACATCGCCAATGAATTGACCAACGAGAAGGAATCACTCCCATTAGGCGAATCAAGTTTAAGGTTGATCAGCAGTGGACCACAGAGCAACTAAAGAAAGATCAGCTTAAGGATAATGAAATAGCACTGCTACTAATGGCTAAGAAAGAACGTCAACCAAGACCAAGCTGGAGAGATATTTCAACTAAGGGATCTACTTTTAAATCTCTGTGGGCTCAGTGGGACTCCCTGGTAGTTGAAAATGGACTCCTTAAACGAGCCTGGGAAAGCGCCGATGGCAAAGTAGTGAAGACGCAGTTAGTGGTACCAAGGAAGAGGGTATCGGAAGTTCTGGACGAAGTACATAATAGAAAGTTTGGTGCCCATCTCGGAGTTAACGGAATGATTGACAAGATCCGCGACAGATTTTACTGGATCAACTACTGCCAGGATGTGAAATCATGGTGCCAGCAGTGTTCAACCTGTGCCTCAAGTCAAGGATCCCAGACAAGATCCAGTGGGAAGATGAAACAGAATGATGTGGGACTACCGCTTGAACGTCTCGCCAGTGACCGAATGAAGGCTCGATATGATCTCCAAGCTAACTCTAGGGGATTTCGGATGAACGATAAAGTCTGGTTATATAACCCGCAAAGGAAGACAGGAAGATCTCCCAAGCTAACACCAGTATGGGAAGGACCCTATACGGTCATCAAAAGAATTAATGACGTTGTGTATAGAATTCAGCGTAGCCCCAGAAGCAAACTGAAAGTTGTCCACCTCGACAGGTTGAAAGCATATCACGGACATGAAGTAGCTGATCGGGACGATCAGAATTAAGAGGGAGGCAATGTTACGGCTAGCCTATACAACCATCCGAACGTTTTTGTGCTACCCTATAAAACTAGCCGCCGCCGTGCCGCTCGCTTCCCTGTCTGTATGACTCATCGCCCGGCCGGTCGCGAAGTTTCAGGATCGCTGGAATTGTCTCGATGGCCTCGTCGAGATCATATAGAGTGGCGTCGGAATACTTCCGGAATATTCGTGATAGATTTAAGATTATATATAAGCAGACCTAAGGCGAATGTTAGTCAGTCGGTTAGCAGTTCAGTTCAGTTAATCATTGAGTGTTGAATAGATATTAGTGGTAAAGTTATAAGAGTAGTATAGAGTGTTAAATTGTATACAGTGGTAGTGAATAAAGAGAGTATTAGTTAAAAATAAGCAAAGTTGTAATTCTGTTAAGAACCCACGGGAAAAACGTAACAATATTCTCATAAATATTGATCCACTTATTTTTATTTGAGGTTAAGTCGTTCGATTCACTTGTTTCATGAACCCAAATCGGATGTCTGAATTATTTGTCTCAAAACATGAGGGATGAAAGAGATCTAAACACTATTGTTCACAAATTCATTACAATGAATACAACTTGGTTCAGTTTTGTTTTGAGCTCTAAGATCAGGGCGTTAATCACCATTCACCAGCCATAATTGCCACCAAATTCTATTAAATAGACACGCGTCTAAAAAATATAATACACCTCCGAATGTTTTTACAGTGGCCACGACTAATCGACCTATGCACAATTGAGTCAATATTATTTATATGGGGATTACCCAAAAAATATATCAATTGTGTGACAAATATCTACAATTTATTCTGCATGGTGTATTAAAAAATAATGCATCATTATTTCAGTGAGTGTAATATTCAAGATAATGGTCTCATTGGCACGTTTACTGAGACAACATAATATTTAAAAAAATGACGATTGATTGGTTATGCTTTGAATTGAGAGATTGTTCTCAAATTCATTCGAAAATTGGTTTGAAACGTAGCCTATGCACATTCACTTTTTGTCATTCCATACAACTAGTGAGAAGGGCAGCATTCATTAATCGACACAACTCTTGTTGATCATAATAAGTTTGACATCCAGGTTTTATTTTAAAATACGTTTTTCTTCTTCTGCGCTTGTATAAAAATTATCATAATCTTATTATTTGTTCTAAATTAACTAAATAATTATCAAATAATATATTTACAAAAAAAAAATAATTTCAAATGAACATGATGGGCACTGACGCCTACTGTACATACAACGGGTACTGTAATTTGCTTTACCATAAATTTATTTTCATGTTGTATTGAACTATTTGTAATTTCATTAAATTATATCAGGCAATTTGGCACATTTGTTACGAAATTACAAAACTGTACCTGTTATGGCATTGTAGGGCTATTTGTACCTATTATTGCATTCAAAGACTCTTATATAAATAAACTAAAAAAAATATTGAGTAACTATTACTGCTCTATACATTTCCTTTCACATTTATTTAAATTATTCACACTAAATTAACTAAAACACTAATGCACGTACGTATGGCGCCCTTTATTTATAGAATTCAACTACATATATTTAATTATTCCCAATACGGATCACACTCAATTATTTTTTCAGCATGTTCATAAAAATTGGTGCTATTAAGTCTAATCCTAAGGGGCCAAACTATTAGAGATAGGCTCGATATAATTTATTCATACTGTAATTTCCTTATGAGTGCTTCATACCTCCACTTAAAAAGGTTTAGCATAGACAGTGAGTGACACCATGTGCATTGACGGGGCGGACCTAGATAGTTTGAAATGTGGGAAATATATTATTTAATTCCTCATTTTTTCGACGTTTTCAATGCTTCAAACAATTACTTGGCAAGGTGCGATTAATGGAGGCTCCTATCGTAAAAATCGTTTTAATTATTCATGTTTAGTTATGGGCCGCCCATTATTTTATAACGCGAATCCGTGCAAAAGGCATATTTTTATTATAGTTGTTGATATAATAAACTAGAAAATATATAAAAAAGGTCAGACTCATATCTTGGTTACTGAACCAAAGAGTATGGTCCTTTAGGAAAATATATATCTTCTTCTCCGTCGTAAAAATTATTGTAGCAGCTTGAAATTTAAAAAGTTTTCATTTTGAAACATATTTAAGGCATTGAGATGCAGTTTATCTTGAAATTCTTCCACGTTTGCTGCCTTACTGATACCAGCATGTCTAAACAAGTTTTTTAGATTTCTGGAGAAGAAAACTTGGTGACTCCTTGCTGATGACTTACGTAGCTAGGGCAACATTGCACTTAAAGGTGTCACTAGATCATTTTATGTAAGGAGACAATTTCTAATTATAATAATCAGGGACGTAATTAAACATCCTGAATCTAAGAAAGAAAGACGATTGTTTTCTTATACTTTTTTTACGTTTTTAATTTTAAATATAAATCGATCATTCACTCAAACTCTTGCAACAGTTGAGCCGTATGTGAATTGTACCTTAAAAAATCGATTGTTACGTTAAAGCTCCACTCTTTTTTAAAGCCCTCCAATGGCGGCTCGTGGCTTTACCGTTAGGTGAGGCAAAAGGCCGCCGCTGTGTGATCTGATCTGTTGCAAAGCAACCTTTGTTGATGAACTATTTGAAATTTATCCATCGAAAATCACTAAACAGTCTTGGCCATAAACATATTTAGCATATTGATCGAACATTTGGTGAAACGTAGCGGGGTTCTGCCATAAAATCTAAGCAGATCTGCTTTAATTACGCATTCAGGTAGTAAAGGGCAGTCAAAAACAAATGCGTGACCCATAAATCAGCTTCCTATATGCTCGTCGGTTCCCTATGTTCACAGTTTGTATTAGTTCCACGGTTAATGGGGGCAACCGCTGTAACGTCACAAATACAAACTTGTTAGAAGGTATCCACTTATACGGTACAATTACAAGGATCAAACGAACCAATGGAAAACGAACGCCATAAATTCAGTCTCCGAAAGGAACAAACTTGATTAAGAAAACTGCAAACTGGCAGGCCAGTGAGTGGCCCGCCCGTACGCCACACGGCTACTCGTCGGTTAATTCGGTTTGACGACATTTCCTTTTAAACTTTTCAGTTGGTTAAGCCGTCGGTCCACTTTTAGCTTAATTGGATGAAGATTTATCCAATTTTAGGAGCGCTTCAACGCGAATGTTCGGTCTCCTAGGAATTGAGTTAAGATATACTCTCGGTATCGAGGTGTAACTCCTGCGGATATTTAAAGGAAAATAGTTCCAATAAGCGTAGGGGCGGAAACGCTTACTTTATTGAGTTTCATTAAAATTATTTTGCCATATTCACAAATTTAATTATAACGAGTAATACGTTTATGTACATCGCTCCGGTTTAACTAATAAAGGACATATTTTTTAAGTAAAATCGAATTCAAATAATGGTTTTTAGCCATAGAAACTAAAATTTAGGCAGCAGAATCTAACGCATTTTATTTTAAATTTAGAGCAACCTATCATTACCCACGCCAGAAATAAAACAATACCTTCCAGCAATTAACTTCTTCGTTGTTGCTACTGAAATAAAGTTATTTACTCGTTACTTACACAAGTTAAAAAAGCTTGCACTTTTAATATTATATGAATTATAATTTAGGTCTATTAGGCAGAGATATATATTTCGGTAATTTAGCCTTTTGAATGATCATACCATATAAATAATTGTATTTTCACACAATGGAGCTTTTTTACTGGCTATAGTTGCAATAAATACCAATAAATGTTAACAAATAAAAATATTTAATATGATTTATTCAAACTATGTTACATTGTTTATAAAAGCCTGCACATTAGTCAACGGCACAAGTTTTGTTGTTGATCAGTATATTTTTGATATTTTCTGTCTTTTGATCCTAGATTATTTCTTGATCTGTCGAAAATAATTATTAAGTTTAAAAACCTTTGAGATTTGATACATTGTATATTATACAAAAATTTGTTTTATAAAGAATTGAAAATCATAAAAAAAATATTATGAACTACCAAAATGGATAAACTAATAAATAAATATCACCCTGTCCTAAGTTTGAACTTGAACTTGGAAATTGTTATGTAAACATTAAAGGCAAACGATAAACAACTTGAGCAGACAACGAGAGCGACTTTCAACTTTTAACATGCAACGTTTAGCAGATTTTATGATATAAATAAATATAATTATATATGGAACAAATACACAAATAAAAGAAGAAACTAAGAGAAACTAAGAAGAAACTTAGACAAACACAAAAATTAGGTGACAGGCGAAGTCTCAATTGTAAATAAATGTGATATAAACCCAAGTGCTCATAGAATATTATATATACAAGGCACTTAGGAGGTTAATATATAAATAATAAAACTAAAAACATGTATATAGTGAAACACAAAGTATATCCAGAAGAAGCAATTTAACGTAAATAAGCATAATATAAACCCGAGTGTTAAAAAGACAAGTACTTAAAAAACACACTTATGAGGTTAATGAACTCTGTATTTATAAAAACAGACAATATATAATATATATAGTAGACAAATGAAACTAGAATAAATCGTGTAAAGTGTTAAAGTATAGGAGACTAAACATTAGTGAGAAAACTAGTAAACTATGTATGCAAAATAAACAGTTGAAGCAGATGTGAATATATATATAGTAAAGCAGAAGTAAATGGACCAGTTGCATGATTATCGTTATCGAGAAAAGGAGAAATCTGAGGTGCCACTGAAACTGTGTATATACAGGAAAGAATAACTGTGTATACAAGGAGGAATTATAAAGTAAAGTTTTCTCCAACCTAATAAAATTGCAAAGACAAACTATCTAAGTTAGAAAGTCACAGCAAAGAATTTAGGTATCGGAAAGTTGAGCATATATGGACTAAAGTAGCTGACTGACGATCAAGGAAGTCTAAGCACAAAATTTGGTACCAATGAAACTCAAGAAGGGCATAGTTCCAAGATGAAATGTTATATAAGCAAGAGATGTTGAAGAATAAAGAAGAAGCATACTTTGGTTGAGATAATTGAGTAAATATATAAGCAAAAGATGTTTATATAAAGTGAGAGGAAATATATAAGCAGAATATGTTGAAGAGAAGCATACATAGATAAAGAAATATTGAAATAACTAGTCACGATATACATAGAATAAAATGCACCTTATGTAAGAAAAACTTAAAATATGGAAATCTAATATAAGAAAATTAGAATAGAAATAAGTGTATATACAATAACGCATCTATATGCGATATCACGAAGGGAAGAAGTGTACAAAAAAGCAGTAATCAATTGTAAATAATGTGTATATATCTCTACCGAACTTTACCTTGAGAACATGGGCCGCAATCCAGGACCAGTCAGGAGCCATTGAAAAGCACCATCCAGCCAACCGAACAATCATTGGTAGAAGTTTCCCCATTCTTCGATTAGAGATGCCAAGAAGATAAAGAAGTTTAAGAAATTGTAATACGAATCTCGTGCCTATGTCTTATTCCAGGACAAAATGTGCAAATCTGCAGGCACAATCCCACCAAAAAATGTCACATTTCACAGTATAATTATCATCACATACTCAATATTCACGATACTTAGAATTTATTGTATTGTTTAGCTTCATCTAATGGCAATGCAATGAGAAGAAAGAAAATCAAATCGACGCCATTTTGACACACCCATCCACCTAAAGTATTGAAAAATCAAGGAACGCACTACGACAGACGACTGATGACAGCAAGCATCATGATCCGCTAGGAACACTATGGCGAAAATTGTTGTTAAGTTGTTAATTACCTTCTTTTAAGATTGCCAAAAGGCGAACGGCAGCTGTCCATCAGAGAGCACGGGGTGAGTTCGTCGAAGGTTTAGCTTGATAATATTAAATCAAATATCTTGGACGCCACTAATTTTTTATCTAGATGTTAAATTGGGAAGAAAATCAGAAACCGATAGCTTTGACAGATACTGATACACATTTGATTCTCCTAATAAACATTTATTAAATAATTATAAATTGAATACACTATACTGTGAGTATACCTATTTGGTTTTTTTGTTTTGTAAATTATTAAATTAAAAACTACTGAGTGACTGTTTAACTTATCGACTCTACCTTCATCATTAAATGTTTATGCTTTGCTTTGTCAACAAGATCCACTCTTGGACAATAGAACACAACTTTTAATCAATAAGAAAATGAAAAATGTAATTAAAAAAATACCATTGAAAAATACCCCACCCTTTGTAACTTGAAAGGTTTAACCTATCGAGACCTTGATTTCAATTTGAGAATGTCCATAAAACGTTCAACATGAAAGAGGATCGAGTAAAGAAATGATATTAGAATAAATGTCAATTATGAAATTAGCTTTAATACAGAGTACCGAACATTCTCTAATTGTCGATCATAATCTCATCAACTGAAATTTTATTCTCCCACATTGCAATATACAAATATACAATTTGGTTATAGCATTCTAGCTAAGATGTGATCAAATAATTATGTGAAGGTTAAAAGCCAATTCTAAGACTAAATTCGCCTAATGAAAATTCATGAATTTTCCCCCTTATTTTAGTTTAAGATTAAATTGATATCAAATTTAGATTATATTATAATTAAAATATACTGGCCGTGATGTGTATCTCCTATATGGATCCCCAGATCTCTAGTGTACAGGACTACACATTCCTCACGCCGAGTGATAAGCCAGACGGGATCACTCCCAGGTCGGATGATTACAAGTTCAAGATAACATCTCCAAATTGAAGCAGAGCATCAGTGCATCAGTCGATCAGTGATAACAGGAACAGGAACCGAGTGATGAGAAATTCACCAAAATGTTCAGGAATTAACTTACGTTAATCATGGCCTAAATGGCATTCAACAAACTAGATCATCTAGGCGAAAGATGGAACTATCTGCAATAACAGAATTCCAAAATCAGATATGAAAAACATGTGACTGAAAAGTTTACTTACAGCAGGCATTTGCAAATCCGGCGTCATCGGATAAATTACCACGAACAAAGTCACCAGGACTACATTATCAACCCTAATTAGGTTGGCGAGCCATCACAAATTGATATTTACTCAAATCCCTTTTACAAGGCGAAGGATATATATCCTTAATCAATTTGGCCTCTGTCACAGGTCTGACCGTTTCGGTCGTCGCAGATGACGAAAAACCAATATCCTCTGACAATCCGTCAAAATACAAAAGTACGTTCAGAATCTTGATTCACTGAAGCTGGACTCCGATTTACTCCGAGCTCCACGCGTTCTGTACCATGATACTCACGAGAAATCGCCTCAAGCTTTCCGAAGACAAGTCCGGCCACACTTTAAGAAAAGAAGACGAACACCTGTCACATCCCAGCTGACCACTGATAAAAATGAAAAAAAAATTAAAACAACAAGCGATTTGCTGGTCATTTATCACTTAATTCAAATAAGCAATTAAATAATAATTCCATGTAGGGAATTAAAGATAGAAGAGTTATCCATCACGATAATGCAGGTATGTATACAATAATAAAATATCTTAAGTTAACAAATATACAAGCATTCTAAAACTAATTACATGTTTACGTTTTGTCAATTAACAATTCGTTGATTTTTAGGCCCTGTATACTACTAAAACTAATCATATTACAATACAATCGATGATATATGCGAGCAACAGATATGGATTACTTGCTATACTATAACATTAGAATTAACACACGAAGGATGCCTCGACTACATGAAAAGTTTGAAATAACTAGTAAGGTAAGATATTATTAATTTGAGTAGTAACCATTGTGCAGTCAATCTATGCTAATAGGTGTCACCGGTATACTCCTAATTTGTGACTATGCACCTAAAACAAACTTTTAATTGACATGTTCAATTTTAGCATATACTGGACTCAATTACATCAAGATGAGAATACCGTCTTGGACATTACCGAAGAAATGACACCAACATGTATCACAAAGCAATGAGATCCAGTTCAAATGTAATCAAATTAATAAATTATGAATCATTCATAGATCTGTGTATCCTTTAACCTTCACTAAAATTATAAGAAAATAAATAGCATTATTCTAAACATAGAAGTGAGTAATCACATGCTATAACACACTCTGCAGGCTTCAAGTAAACAAGCAAGCCGCAAAACAACGCAAACTACCAAGGGACACATAAAATAATCCGCCAACCCAACAATTCAGAAAAATCCACTAAGGACACCGCCTATCGGATAAAAAGCCTACCATAGGAAAAGCCTGAATAATGACCAGTCAGATAGCCAAACGACTGCCACCAAGGAATCTGCCAGAAAAGATTGGGTATCCGGTCGCCATCTATCACCCACAAAGCGAAGCAGAGAGGAACAGCTAAAGGGTAACGTATAGTTTTCTTTTATTAAGTAAGCTTTTATTAATTCACATCAAGTATAATAATCGGAATGTAATTTGAATATAATTATTTAATCTTAATTGGATATTTATAAGTAATTGCTATAAACAAAGAATGTTACGGGTGGAAATTCTCCTATTTATAAAGGTCATTTTAGGAAGAAATATCGATTGGTCAAACATGTCTATTGTCTTTTCTCGATAAGTTCGTACCTGTCTAGGTTCTGACAAAGCAGTATTTTAATTGACATTTAAGGATTTTTAGTTGAATGTCGGCCGATAGTTTTGACGTGTTTACAGATTTGTTTCTGCTATTTGATTCGGTAGGAGGAGAGAAAACAAAAGAAAACTGTTGTTGTTGATTTTGAAATGTTTTTGTTTATTGATTAGCCAAAGAAAATTCCTTGGGTTGAGAGGGTGTTCCTCGAGTAGGATTTTATTTCATAAATGAAATAGACTGGAAGTCTTTTGAGACTCTCGAGGGAAGGTCAGTTGCGAGAAAAGAAATTTCTAGCAATCGCCGTAATGGCAATATAGGCCGTTGATCCTTTCAAGATACCCAGGAAGGTTTTGGTAAACCCCTAGTTATGGGGTTTTTGGAGCTGGTTTTTAGTAGCTGAATTCTACAGCGGAATTCCGGTAGTGCTTTGTAGCGGGGTTCTATGGCTGTTTCCCTGTAGGGTAGGAAGAGCCACTATTACCTGGAACCTGGTTAATCTGAACTGTTTGATTTACAGAGAAGGATGATGGCCAATTCTCGGATATAACTTACAGGAGTTCGTTACTCAAGATAAGTCTAATCCTATATATACTATCAGATTTAGATAGCACTATTGTGCCAGAAATAATTACTACTTTGCAGAGACGTTTAAATTTAAACATACACTAATATTCAAACATTTTCATAAAACGCTTTAATATTTTCTTTATTAAGTAATAGCACACATCATAATCCATTAGAGTATATATATAAAATACCTTTTGTGAAGTGTTACTACGCTAGCCTAGAAACATTACTTACTTCTTACGGGTGCTAGATTTATGGATAATCTCTAGTACATATCATATCCGAGGAAGTTTATTCATTTTATTACCTTTTTACTTAAATTTGGCTTTGATCAAAGATCATAACATTGCTTTTTGAGGAATACGTTCTCTGGTTGCAACTTGCAACTCGGGCTTTTGGAAAGGCTATACTAACCGAGTTAAATTAACTTAGCATAGTATATGCTGTATATGTGATAAATTCGGTATTTCTATAACCATCAGGTTGCAGGTTGCAGCAGAGCGTTTCGAAGAAGTGAACTTTCAAAATTTTATAACTTTTTATTTGATACCTTCCAAAATTTTAAATCAAACTGTCAGGTTGACAAGAGGGGGTGTCTAGTCAGTCAGTAGACCATGTCATTTCAAAATTTCACTACGGGGTAGCTGGTTACTTTCAATCCAGGGAATTTACTTATTAGGCTAGAAGAGCTTGCTATATTTTTCTATCTTAAAATAAAGTATTGGTCTCACATGCTTGGTATTATTTAGGGTGTATTTGAGAATGGAGATTTTGAATGGTAACCGACCAGGTAGCGTAGACTTCGTCAGGTAATTATTTACTTAATTTGACATTTAAATTTGAACCTAGTTTCTTTTATTTCCAGGTTTTTTTTTTTACTGTGTCCGAATAAACATCGATAGGGCTTGCCAACAAAAGTAAACTTGGTGGCGTCCAACCCCGACTTGGACTATTACTTATTTTGATTCAATTCCATATTCAGGTACAACAATCCGGAACTAGATAGTGGGAAAAGATTAGTTCGAACCAACCCCCCTTGAGACGAGTTAGGCCTGGTGGATTGCAGACGGTGCTGGTTGAGCTATAACGAAGACTGGTATTGACCGACCTACATGGTGGACATCTGATTGTAGTTTAACCTTTTGGTAAATATTAATTTGATAGTAATCTGTCGTTCAGCGCCATCTGCTAAGTAGTTTCATCGTTGATTTGAATATAACAAATTGGCAACCAACGCCAACAGAATTAGAATCGAACGTAATAAGAAGAAGGCGAATAAAATGCTAAACAAAGTCAGCAAATTTTTATAGGTAAATACGTAAAACTGAGTCAGATAAAATGCTATTAATATTAAAAATATTAAGTATGATTTGCAGGAGTTAAGGAAATATGGTTAATTAATTTAAATACAGGACCATCTTTTGAATATTATAGAATAATTAGGTATATGATTCCAGGAAGAAATAAGATCTTTAAATTATTTTGTTGAATTATAAATATTTTTGAGATAATTTATGAGAAAATGGTGATAATTCAAAGATCAACTTTTCATGGGGTGGACGCATACCATGGAGGGTGGATTATTCGAGGCAAGCAAGATATCATTGCAATAAAAATAATAACAATAAAAAAAATAGAAAAATTGTCTCTAAACGTTGATTGATTGACTAATAGGCGCCTATTAGCCAATCAACGGTATAAATAAACATTGTTAAATATAGTCATAGAAATAAAATGAGTAAAAATTCAAATATTGATAGGAAAAATACAAGGAAACAGGACCGTCTTGTGAATAATATTGAGTTATACATACTATTTGTTCTTTGTGTATTGAAAATTATTTAGAATTAGAATTGTAATAGTATTAAGACAATTTATAAAAATAATTTTCTTTTTGTTGCAAGTTCCAGTGGATGTCCGTACTAGTCTCTCCAGCAGACTCTCACGTGTGATACCTTCAAACAGTTTAAGGCATGTCAAACAATGCACAAACATATACTGCAGTGGAGGCTAGAGGGAGTTACAAAGGGTCAGCCTGGATCCAGAAAGTAACAAAACCACTGATGACATTTTGTATTATATAGCTATAATGTAATGTTGTAATATGCGACAGGTTTTCTCGAAGTGAGGTCTTTCTTTTTAAAGCAATAGAGGTCATGTTAAGGTTGGGGACCAACGTTTAGAGGGAGGGGGAACGTGTGAACTACTAAAATGCATAAATTACTAAATAAATATCACCTAGTCCTAAGTTTAAACTTGAACTTGGAAATTGTTATATAAACATTAAAGGCAAACTATAAACAACTCGAGCAGGCAACGCTAGCGACTTTCAACCTTAAACATGCAACGCTCAGCAGATTTTATGATATAAATACGCTGCCAAACCTTCAGTTTATTAGACTTTGTGTCTCACCTAAAAGACCGCTCCTGGGTAGTACAGATTGTATGATTTGGGTT
>MU189420.1:0-11619 GCA_016904865.1 Pissodes strobi | reverse complement strand
CACAGGGTGATATTTGTTTAATAGCTTATGCATTTTAGTAGATTACAATATAAAGCCTTTTGCGGCATTACTTTGGCAAGGTTGAACGAGGTTTGGGATGTCAACGAAGGATAGAGTACGAGGGGTGATGAAGAAATGTGTAGTATAACCAACCCGGGTCTTTTCAACATAATTGAATGAGATAAGTAAAGTTGTGATTTGCCTTTATTTTGCCAATGACCGTCAAAATAGATTAAAAAGATAACCAATCCCTACGTAGTGTTATTATTATATCTTGCACAATTTTACTTACCCCGAATGCGCTTCGACGAAACACAATTAGGGAAATTTGAGGGAAAGGTGCGTCATGTAAATTAAAACACAGATTCCTAATACACCTAATTTATTAGAGAAAACGTGCTGGAATCAGCCTGGAATTCACGAGAGGAAAGAGTACGGCAGAGAAACCCTCGATCTAAATTCCTAAACCAAATTATGCTGTACAACCTTTACTAGTATAATAATTAATTAAAATACTGTCTCCCGTGCCACAATTCGTAGTTCCACACTTGTAACCCTGCACTTGAAACTGAAGAGATAGCTCTCCGGTCGGGAACCGAACCCAAGTTTTCCGCGTGTGTCAGGCGGATGTGATAACCACTACACTACCGAAGAGGGGTGTTAGTTAGCCAGACGCCGCTCGAGGGTACTGAGGTCCTGGAATACGGAGACTACTCAGCTAAAGTTGAGATTAGGGTCAATATCCCTAGAATGATCATTTCATTTATAACTAGGATATTCACCCGTCAGGGTAGGAAAATGTTAGTAATTTCACAAAAGCTCTTACTTGCAATCACAGTCATACTAAATCTAAAATTTCAGCACGAACAGACAGCAAACAATACATTTTTGATTTCATTTAAAGCAGGGTTATTCACAGCATAAAACGATTTCATTAAATATATACACATGTTATGCCATCAAATATGAATTATCCATGATAATAAAAGAAATACTTGTGCAATTTATGTTAATAACAATATTATAATAGTATATTATTTTATATGGAGGAAAAGTGATACTTTTCATGGCGCGCTCGTGTTTAACAGCCGAACGGAGTGAGGCTGGTAATAGAGAGCAAGCCATGAAAAGTAACTTTTCCTCCAAATAAAATATGCTGTTTTTTCTTCAAATGTCGACAAATTAATGCAAAAACATCTCTTTTTAATAGTAATAATATCTAATTATTATTAAAGATAAATGAGTTCGCAAGGCGGCTTAGACCACGGGTCGTAGGTGGCTTTGCCTAGAACGATGTCGGTGAAATGTAACATCAAGCTGTCAGTGGACACTGTCAACAATAATTATTTTTTAAGAATGCGTCTCCGATTGCATTTTAAGTCCGTATTGATAAGCAGTTGTTGAGCAAGTTCGATTAAATAATAACCAATTTGTTCCTAAATTAGTGATTTTTAGAAATGCAGTCACAAATTGAGTGATAAATACAAATTGTAGTTTAATAAATCTTGAGTTGTTGACGCTTATTTTGCTGTCTGTTTGTATTGTATCTATGTTGCTATGGTAACACTTTTACCTCCGCCGGCGGAAAAGTGAAAAGTAAAGCTCCGGCGGAGGAAAAACGAAACTTCACGGCCGCCTACACAGTCGAGTAATGACGGATTTACTGACGTTTGAAGAAAAATTTCATTTTTCCGACCTGTAATGACATGTTGTAACACAGAAGCAAAACAATTTACCCAAAATAAACCGTACACTGCGCTGGTCTTCGATTCTCTGTCTCCCTTCTCGAACCATCCGCTTTTCGATCTCTCGAAAAAAAACCTCGCAAAACCCGACTTCAATGTTTGACTTGTTTTCCCTTTTTCTTTCTTTACATATATGGGGTGTCCCAAAACCGAAAGTATAAGGTTTAATGAAATAATATTTTAAATAGGCAGGTTACCTCAAATGGTTTACCAAGTTTGGATAGAAACGAACAATCGACAAGTTATAAGTCATGATTGGGAAAAATTCCCTTAATCGCAAGTGAGTCAAGAATATATAATGTGCATCCTTTGATTATTATGAATCGCATTTATTCATCGGTCTTTATCACTCAAAGCCATAATTTTTATAATAAATAATCCACTTCTTCGTCTTGCTCTTTCATTATTACTCCATAAAGCAAAAAGTTATATGATCGAGCACGGAGTAGACAGATGAACTTGTCACGAATGATATCAGTAAAGGTAATGATACTCAATGAGTCGGCGTAGCAGGAGCGTATAAATATAGATACAATCCTACTCACTTCGTTACATCCACAAATATCCTTACGTGGAAACAATGAACTAAAGGTGTTTAGGAATTATTATGCTTAGGTCAAGTAGCTCAGACAAAAGCCAAATACTACTTCAATCTATGGTCAACAAGTATATTTCGAACGCCCTGGATGATGTTGGTGAGGAAAAAACCATCAATGGCAAGCGGCTAAACACCATCCAATATGCAAGCGATATCGCGGTATTCGTTGACAATATCTACCCTCAGTTCATTATGGATGAGTAATGAGGAGCTCAGACTCAGCAAAAACATCTTGCATTCAAAATAATTAGCAACAATCCGATAATAAATGATGCTGCAATGATTATTTTAGTTGAAACTCAGACTGGAATAGTTTTTTTTTGGAGGGCTAAAAAAATCTTCGAAGAACACCTCGGTTTTCGTAACGATCTTGTGTGACCGAGGGTGTGGGATTCGTTGCCTCTAGGGATACGCCTACCCACTAAAAAACTTACCCAGTTTTCTCTCTCCGAGCATCCTGGGACCGTTTATGCAATATTCTTCGCGGATGCAAGGCTGTTATATGGTGGTGCCACTTGGTTTTGTCTTTCGTTTCGGTCTTTTTCTTTTTGCTTCATAATTTGTCTAATTAGATTTTGTATACTTTGCGATTTTTCAGAGCTTTCCATTAACTTTGCGGTCAGGTTATCTGGGTTAAGTTGGCATCCTACAATTTGGTAAGTCTCCAGTCTTAGTTCGCCCATTTTTTGCAGTTAAATATTGTATGTTCTGGACTATCCCGTTCTTGACAGTAGAAACATCTGTCACTGTCAGATGCCCCGATGGAATTAAGGTATGTATAAAAAGATCCGTGGCCCGTTAGTACTTAAGTTAAGAAGTAATCTGTATTTCTGTGCTTGCAGTCTAGCCAAGGTTTAATTCTAGGGATTAGCCTCTTGGACCACTGCGCCTTTTCCACTTCGTTATCCCACCTTTCCTGCCATGTCTCAATTGTTTTTTCCCTTTCCCTTTGTTTGACCTGGATCTTAGGGCCCTCTGTTTCATAAATTCGTCTTCTTTCTTTGGATCAATTGACACAATACTCGTAATAACTTGCTAGATTGGAATAGTGAAACAATTCAAACAGCTTGGCTGCAGGATAAGTAAGGAATAGCATATCCATACAGGCAAATTGTTCAGAAAATGCATATATTGTTATGAATGAATACATTAATTTTAAACGCGTGCACGTTGACCCTAGTCTGGGCACCTTGGGCGTGGAACAGCAATAATAAAATAACTTAATCCAACGCAAGCCATGCCAACATTCATACGTCATGTTGAAATAAAGGAAATATACTTTGCTACACACTCTACAGTACAACTAAGCATTTTGGAGCTGTCTATGTACCTGATGATCCCATTAACCGGACGAAAGCTGCGATCCGACTCCAACATCCCTATCGGATATGTGAGGGTAGTCATTATGTTGTCCGCGCTCACTAGGAGTTCCAGACATTCATCAGCCGTCCTCTTCCTGACTTTGATATGTCCCGTCGAGCAATTATTATCCCTTAGACCTTTCAGTCTGTATGCAGATCTCAAGAGTTCTGGTGCCATCCTCATAACACCTCTAGTTCTCACGCAACTTTACCTAAATGAGCCCTAGATATGGCCGATTGTGTACCGATGGCCGCGAAGGTGATAATACATTGATATATTTCAGGGTTTCAGAATAAATAGGAGGTAATAAATAGCAAAAATGGGAACATTTCGATTAAAGAAGATGTCACGTAATATAGAATTGTTTAATGCCCAGGTGTGTAAAAATTTTCGGCGCAGAATGAGTGGTGCCTTAATGCAAGCACATGTCAAGACCGAGGGAGTGGTAGATCGCATTATTGATAAAAACCCTAGAGAAACACTATGATTTTCATTAATTTTCTGTGTTATTTATATTCTGTATCTTCTGCGTTTTTTTCTAAATCACTAGTTTTAAACTGTGTCTTTTATGGCTTACTATAGTAGTTAGTTTACTTAAAATGCAGACTATCATCTGCAAAATTAAACAGAAAAGAAAAGTAAGCAAGAGATTTAAGTCAGGTTTATTCGATTTTTACACTTTCAAAACTTTTTGTGTTGTGTTTTTAATTTACATTTACAAAAGCTATTGGTATGGTACACCACAAATGTCTAATACTCATCTTTCCTTACATTGGCTGTGGTGGAAAAGCTTCAGAGTCTCTTTTGTCTTATTGTCTCAATCGGTTATAGAAAATTGTCTTCTAATCCTTCTGCAAACTGTTTCTGGCAAAAATATTTGGGCATATTGATAGTGTCTTGCTAACTTGCGTACTCTAGTGCTCGTGCTAATGTTATTGTTTTTCTCAAAGTATTTATTGTCTTTATCATCTCTTGTCACCTGACGTAGATCGATCCTTATCTGAGCTGTATAACCTGCACGCCAACCACGACACGTCATAACAGGACGTGATATATTTGGTGGAGGCACCGGGCATGTGTAAATTGCTAAAATTTGAACTTGAACTTGGAAGATATTACGCAGACATTAACGACGAATCATAAACAACGCGAGCAACGAACACAAATTATTATGAATCTTAACTTGCAAAGGTCAACAAATTTTATGATATGAATACTCAAGGGAAGCGTCAGCTCGACAGACTTGGTCTCGCTCCTTCTTGCTCCACCTGATATTACTGCAGTGCAAATGTACGTGGCATACAAGGGGTTTTAACTTGCAATTTCCAGCATATTATGATCCTTACCTTTTTGTTTTAATTTTTTTGCCAATTTCATCAGTTTTATTTTATATTCTGTTACTTATTAAAAATATTTATTTAATAAATGAATTGAATGTTTCAGTTATTATCTCCTTCTTCTATCTTCATTCAACTTGCCTATCAGGTTTCATGTTTGCTAATCAGTATTGATTTTCCCAGTTTATCTAGACTAGAAGATATGGTAGAGGATATGGTATCTATCCTTGATAGTCTTATTATTCAGTTTTCTGTAATCCACAATGATTCTCCATTTCTTCAATTCACTAGCACAAGGGGTTTTAACTTTTAATCTAATTGCCTAACAAAAACTGAGATTTAGAGTGCACAGGCACGTGATCTCGGGGTTATCCACCTAAAATACGATACATTTATCAAAGTTTTAAGTAAAATATATTCAAAGAAGAATTTGTCAAATAGTTAAGGTGCAGTGTAAAGTTTGAGTGCCAAACGAATCTGCCGATACGACGCTCAAATACTTCCCTGAATTAAATCAAAGCTAACTAACCATAAATAAAATACAGCATAACTCAGACTATTATTAAACAGTGATCAAGATCTATAAGCAAATTAAGTATACCTCGACCGAAAGATATGCGTAATCTAGTAATCGGGCTCAGTGTAAGTTTATTAAGTCTTTGATCAATGGACATTGTTATTGTTTTCACCAAAGTGTTTTTTTATCGTCTTTTCTCTCCTAATCTGCGCTACATAACCTGCACGCCAGTCAAGGCACACCCCGTAACCGGACGTGACGTGTTTTAACGAAAACAAAATCATCAAAATGCCACATTCTTAAACTTTTGTTTAACTTAATTTACCCTTCAGTGTGATATGAAAAATCATTTCATATTGCGGAAATATATCTCTAGAGGAAAGAAGCTTTCGTAAATGGGAAACCGCATTCAAAAAATAAAGTAAAAAGACCTTCTATCTGTTTGTCTAGTTTATATAAAACAACAGTCCAGTAATCATATTTTGTGTTAATATTTTATTAACTAAACTATTTTAATTTTGATTTCTTTTACTATATTTTTTTTTGTCGTGACATCTACATCTCCTCTCTTTCTCTTTCCTATTCCTTGGGATTGTCATTGTGTGCTATTTTATTTGTGCAAATTATCTGTAGATATAATAATAATTTAAATGTATTTATAAGGTAGCACCTAATATGGTTGACGTTGGTTATTACTCATAATGGGAGGCTGCAATTAAGCCGATTTACCTTATACGTAAGTAAAACTTGCATAACTGTAATTCACATTTTATTGAGTTAATAAACCTGTACTATGATTATTATTATTACTATACCCTGCTAGTATCCCTAATGTATTTCAATTTAAGCCATAATTGGCCCATCACTTGCCATAGCACTAATCATCGCCCTGAAATGTATCGAATATGATTACCGATATTGTATTGCATAATACTTCATTAGTGCAATGATAATTAATTCGGGATGTTGATGTGCATTATGTACGTTAGGCTGCGCGTGTTGTATGCAGAACGCCTTTCTCAGTTGCCATTAGATACTGGGACGGGATCTCGGTATAATCTAAGGATTAGGGTAGAGACAATTACGGGCCATGAATCAATAATGCCCGATTGATTTATGTATATTGTATGGGGCCGCGTAATTATGTGTCCAGTTTGGGTATTAGATTATTTAGACAGGTTTGCATCGGGCGCGATAATTGAACTAAACCGGAGAAGAGCAGCAATAAGAGCCCAGTAAATGATGGTATAATCTGGAATACTAAAGCAACAAAGGACCAGGTATGGTTACAAATTAATCCACTGGAAAATGACCCCTGGCAAAATAGATCTGGATGTAAAGCCAAAACGACATATAGTGATTTCGATTTTCCGCACCCTTTCGCCCCCAGACCGGGGAAACTACATGAATTATCCAGCCTTTCTTATGAAAACCGACTAAGGATTTTTATGTCGCACTTCTAAACAATTAGAAATTGATCTGACACTAAGAAAAACCAGCAAATCGAGAACGCTATAACCAATCAATATAGGAAAGACGTTTACTTTCGAAAATATAAATAATATGATGTTCATATAAATATAGCTTTTATCGGTACTTAAATTGCTATGGAGCTTGAGACATAAAGCTTTCAAAAAATAGTTATGCTTTACTTGAGAAAAGCACCATTTCGACAAATTATAAACGAGAAAATCAGCAATTTAACAAAATATTTCATGAAAATTATTGGATAATATTACAAAAAATCACCTAATTCCCTAATAACACCATAAAATGTACAATAAAAATATCGAAACCGCATGAAGGGCTTATTCTCCTTTAACAGGTACATTACACATAGTTGACACTCCCCATTATAATTTCGGATGGAAGTAATATTTTTGCCATATGTTAAGTCGCAATGACAGTGCGTTTTATGACAAGGCTAGTTTTCATTTAGTCTTCAACTGATTTTATATTATAATATGCAATATTGTTTATTACAATTTATTTTGAAATCCAAATAGATAATTTACATTTTTTAATTGGCTCGTGTTTTAGTCTTTCCCCCCTCATTTGTTATCTAACAATTTATCAATCATTTCTTATCCTTTCATTCCATAGAATTTTCTTCCAATTTGAATGAGTAGGTCTTATATTATGTTTATAAATATTTGTTTAATAATCAAAAAGGATATTTCATTAGTCGTATTTTTAATTTGTGTTGTTACTTGAAATTTTCGTGTAACTTTGTGAGCTACAGTCATTTCCAGCATATTATGAGCCTTACCTTTTTGTTTTTAATTATTTTGCCAATTTTATCAGTTTTATATTATATTCTCCTAATTAATAAAAATATTTATTTAATAAATGGATTGAATGCTTCAGTTATTATCTCCTTCTTCTATCTGATTTTCATTCATCTTGCCCATCAGGTTTCATGGTTGCTATTCAGTATTGATTTTCCTAGTTTATCTAGACTAGAAGGTCATCTACCTTAGGGATATGGTATCTATCCTGGATGGTCTTATTATTTAGTATTCTGTAATCTACAACGATTCTCCATTTCTTTAATCCATTAGCATTAGGTTTTTTAAGACAGTCCAAATTGGACTGGACTAAAGACTTGAAGTATTATTCCTGATGACACCGTCTTCCAGCATTTGTGAAATTTGATTCTGTACTTTCTTCTTATGTATTTCAGGAAATCTGTATGATTTTATATATACTGGATTATTATCGTTGTTCTTATAGCATGAGCGGTAACTCTCGTTGAAGATAAGGGTTCTGTAGAGTTATGAAAAATTGTATAAAATTGCTTACAAACTTTAATTAACTTGTCCTTTTCTTCTGTATTCAAATGATTTAATCTTAATACGTCTTTAATTTCTCCTTGATTTAAATAAGGCTCACAGGTGACAATTTTATCCTTGAATATTTCAAAGTTGTTAATTGGTTCGACTTGAAGATACGTAAGTATCGTTGTTGTGTACTTTATATATTTCGACATCAGCTTGCCCATTTTGCACAGTTGTTTTGGATTCAGGTATAAAGCTATGGTTGTTTGTTTCTTGCTTTGGAATGTAGTATTCACCATCTGTCATCGCATCACCAATAATCTCAAAATCAGAAAGGATATTTTTTCGGTTGTTTTCCATTTCATTTTTATTTTAAATTTTTTCAAAACTCCATTTATTAACTTTGTAAACTCTTCGCTCATTTTTTACATATTTCAATATTTATCTTTAATTTCATTTCATGTTCTTTTTACTTGATGTGCCAAATTTTAGATTCTGCTGGGTAATAGTGTCTTTTATTACTGTTGCTATTATTTTTATCTCGTTTATTTCTGTTCTTCAATATTGTTTATCACCATTTGTATAGCAATCTGGAAGCATAGTTTGTTTCATTGTCGCATTATTAGCACCTCTAAACATTCACATATTAAACTGGTCTACCATTCTCACTTTGGGTATTATATTATTATGTTTTGTTTTCTTTTATTGCTTATCGGAACTTGTACTCTATTATTTAATATTGTTTATATCCATTCATTTAAGACTTGGAGAAAATGTATAAAAGTCTTATGTTTTAAGCTCTTTCCAAATTTTCATTTATTACTTTTGTTATCTTTTGTCTGATTTATTGCATACTATAGTTGTTATTCTACCGTTTATTTAGAGTTTTATTAATTTGATAATATTATAATCTGTATTGTTTAATGCCATATAATTTGGAATCCGAATCTATATTTTATTAGGTCTTGTATCGTATCATTGGTTTATGTTTTCATTAATTTATTTACTTTGTCAACTCGACACCTATTTTTTATATATTGTTGTTTTATTTAGTCTTATATTTCGTTTGTGTTTTTAAAAGCCCATACATTTTCATTTTCTAATTTTGTCAGTAAATATGAAATAGAAAACAACCAAAGAAAACACCCTTTATGATTTTGAGATTATTGATGATTAATTGAAAACAACAATGAGATCAAACAGACAAGCTGAAAAAAATAGATAAAATGAAAAGCATTAACACAAATAAATTAAAATTCTTAATTAAATTGAAAAGGTAAGAGTCATATTATATTGCAAATAAGTGAGTGATATTCGCAAAGTTAATAAACGAAAATAACGGTAAAAGCACAAACTAAAAATACGTCTGATGAAAAACCAGCTTCGATTATTAAATAAATATATGTAAACATAATATAAGATCTAATAGGACAATTTAAAGAAAAATCAATGGAATGAAAGGACAAAAAATGAGTGATGAATTGATAGAGTTAATAAATGAATGGAAAATTTAAAAACATAAACGAAAAAAAATACGAAAATTATCCTTTCGGATTCGTAAATAAACATTAATAAATAATAATATAGAATCCAATATTAAATAAGTTTAGTTGAAAGAAAAATAGCAATTATTAACACATGTACAAGAAATAAATGGAGAGTCAGGTTCGACAATGCAAAATGTACTAAAAATCAAAAGCAGGAATTTTCTTTTGCGTTCTTTCAATATGTCTTACATAGTTTTTATGTCAAGCTATCTAAAAAACCAACCTAGTAAAATAAATACAAAAATCTGGCCTTTGTTTTATGAGTTTTTGAAGAAAATGTAAAAACTTCTTCCATAATAAAAGAGGAAAAAAAACTACCAAAACAAAATATCCCCTCAGATTCGTATAAAAAATTAAATGAACAATGTTGAATAATAGAACGCAAAATCTGAAAGGGCCAGTTGAATAAAAATTAAATAAGATTAAAGATAAAGATTATAATAAACACAAACCAGTGAAGGGTTGACAAAACTAAAAAATTAAAGTTAAACAGGCAAATTAATGATACAAGGCATCAAGTTTTAAATATATGGGTATAATCCATGCAGAGTATAACCATATATATTTAATACGAAGCCAAATAAAATGATAAAATAATGACTGTAATATGCAACAAATCAATGAAAAAATGCCAAAAATAATAAATGAGAGCTTGGAAAGAGCTGTATACATTATCCCGAAGTTTTTAAATCAATGAATATAAACAATATTAAATACCAGAGTACAAATCCTAATAAGCAAAGTTGAAAGTGAACTAAACATAATAATACAATACCTAAAATGAGGGAATGGTAGACAAATTTAATAAATAAATGTTTGAAGGAAGTCATAAGCAAAAGTTAGAGACGCGACAGATTGATCAACTCTCCTTTGGGGTTTCTATATAAATGTTGATAAATAATATTGAAGAACAGGAAGAAAGATTTAATACGTCAGGTTGAAAGAAAATCAAGATAGACGAAAAGTAAGGGAGTAATATGCTAGACAAAGTCAATAAAAAATGATAATTTGAAGGATACTGATAACACAAAACAAATATATAAGAATAGACAAAAACGGCATAAATACAAAAACAAAAAGTAGAAGACAGTATTAATTAGTAACATTCAATAGCTAGTAGAAAGAACATTAAATAAAATGAAATACAAGTATTGGAATATACAATAAAAGAGTGGAGCGTACAAAAAGTTAATAAATGGAAGCTTTGAAGGCGTTTGGTGATTAACAACGTTAAATAACAAGTATAAGTCTAAGACAAGTTGAAGGAAAATTATATTGAATGAAAAGATAATAATTGATGTATAAAAAATTTTTGAAGCAACAGAATAAAAAATCTAATTAGTCGAATATTAAAAGGAAAGTTAAAAAACAAACTTTTACTATGCCTAGTGAAATATATTTGAATAAATATATATAAACAAAATACAAGATTTAATAAGTTAAATTGAAAGAAAATTGACGCGATAAGAAATGAGTGATAAATTGATAAAGCTAATAAACGAAAAAAAAAGTTAAAATACAAGCCAACGAAAAAACGTAAATTATCTTTTCAGATTCCTAAATAAATGGTAGTAAACCGTAATGAATATCAGAGTACAAAATCAAACAAATCAAATATCTAATCTCTACGTTATAAAAAGTTCCCTTCTCGGACTGGCTAGCTGTTACATTAATTTTTAATAAAATTACTAAAATTGTACATTCGTGATTCCAAGTTTATGAATAGTTAAATTTAA
>MU189419.1:37886-52001 GCA_016904865.1 Pissodes strobi | reverse complement strand
TATAGCAATTTTATAGGTAGAGTATGAAAAATATATTACCTACGCCTCTGTTGAATGTCTCTCCTTGAAAAAGATTTATGGCTTTATTGATTATTTGATGACTGAAAATATCCAAGATCGGGTATCAAATTACTCTCGATAATTAAATAAACATCCCTACCATGATATACTCAAAGGTAACACAATGTGTACATTATGCATTATTATTAAAACAAGAAATATGCAAATAAACTACAAGGTCAGCAGACAATAATTACCTGTGGAATGAATTTCCGGGCTCCTTCTCACTTCGACTCTTGCAACCATATCCCGAACAATTTACCATTATGAATCTTAGTTTTTATCTCTCTTTGTTCAAAAACTCACAAAATAACTGCAAAATAGCACCGCCACAACAATAGATGTGTTTGCCACATAAATAATGGCCGTCGCTCTGTACATTGGCTTAATGTCATGCGCGGTATCCTTACTCTTACCTAATCTAAGCTATGCACCCTATCTTTAACAAGCGTCTAGCGCTCCTATTATCTCTTTGATGCGAAAGCCGTGCACATGCGTAATGGCGAAACTAGAATAGGTATTATTATGGTTTTGCATGGCCCTCCGCTCGCTACGGGGGTGCAGACAACAAGAACTAACCAAAATTAACCCGAAAAAAATAAATTAAAAAGCAAACATAACCTTAAAAAACGTAAACAAAACATGCGTTGCAACCGGTGGGAATCGAACCCGCGGCATACGTCTAACTACAACATCCCAGCAGCAATTCCCAGACCGTAAAGAAATGGATAATTCCGATACATACGACCATTACGCATGTCCACGGATTTCGCATCGAAAAGTTAGTGGGAGCGCCAGACGCTTTTTATCTTTATGGTCCAGTCCAGCTCCAGCTCCAGCAGTTCTTTTTTCTTTTATGTGGTCTGGTAGCTCAGTGGTTAGATGCTATGCGTGTGATAGGGCGGCCCGGATTTGATAATACCGTCGATTTTTTTTTATTTTTGTCAAACTTATTTGTTTATTTTTTTAAATTTGCGTTACTTTTGGTTAGTTTGTTTTTTGGTTGTGCCCCGGAGCGAGCGGAAGGCCATGCGTGAAGTAAAAATGAAATGTAAAACAACTCTGAAGTCCTGTGACCCGGTCCGGGCAACGTCTTGTGAAAAATTTAACTATAAAATAAATTGAATATGATGTCATACGGGCACCACTGATTTGTCATGAATGAGAAAGTCTTCTTATTCCAAACGAATATAAAGCGCCACTAAAAATCACCGGATCCTCGGCTGTTTCCGTCGATGGGCGGGTTGCCAGGTAGTTTTATGACTTTGCATGGCCCTCCGCTCGCTTCGCTCGCTACGGGGGCTCAAGAAAATGAAACTAACTAAGTGCTAACCCAAGACATACCAAAAATCAAGAAAAAAATTGTTCAGAAACATAACCTTAAAAAATATATTTAAAAAAGCAACGGTATTCGAATCCGGACCGCCGAATCGAGACCGAAACATCTAGGCCCCTCGACCACGAGGGCTCTTGCGACAAACTGATTGCATTGCAAAGACATGGCGCGAATCGCGAAGACACGTGGCGTGGTCGGACCCATCACTCGATAGGCCAGGGTCTGGTGACTTTTAGTGGCGTCTACGAATATAAAATCATTCTTCTAAACGGGAAAGCCACAAAGTATCGAATGTGCAAAGTATCGAAATTTCCCTAGCGGACCCGAAGCTTTCGACAAAATGATTCGTTTCTTGATTTTGGGTATGTCTTGGGTTAGCACCTGGCTAGTTTTCTGTTATCGAGCCCCCGTAGCGAGCGAAGCGAGCGGAGGGCCATACGAAAAGTGAAATAACGTCCAGCTTCGGGTCCGCTCCGGATTTTCGAAACTTTGCATGTGACGAATCTTGATTTGCAGAACTCAAGATTATGAACGTATTAAATATAATGTTAATAAATTATTGTTTAACCTTTAAAATTCACTCCTTACAGCCAAAAAAAATCAATATTATTATCTCTACTGCACCAAAAGTATATTAATCGAAATAAAATATAGATTAAAATTAAGTGAATTATATTAAAAAGGACATATGACACATAAATATAATAACGCAATATTAACTGGAAAAAAATCCGTGTTTTCACGGCACCCAATAAAAGTAGTGTCCCAAAAGTCCCAAAAATCCGTGAAAACACGGCAATTTTCGTGTCGTTGGCAACACTGAATCGTCGGCTTGGGGCAATATCTCCTACAGAAAGGCCTGACGGCTTACGCGTGACGTCATCAAATCTAATCAAGAGTTATTTACAGGCGTATATTTATATGTGCAATTTATTTAAAATTCACCGTTAAGTAGAGATTTTAGGTGCAAAAATATCGAAAAAACACTTCTACAAAGGGTAACAGCCAAGGTTAAGGACGCGGAAAATTTAGAAGTCACAGTACAGCTGATTAGCGAAGCAATAGCTACGGCTTATCAGGACAATTGCCCAGTTAAAACCTGGAAACAAAAAGAAAGCACAGTCTGGTGGAACGAAAAACTCGGAACGCTGAGGGAAACCGTCAGAAGGCTATTTAATAAAGCCAAAGCAACCAATGACTGGGACCTTTACAGGTCAAAACTAACAGAGTATAATAAAGAGATACGAAAAGCCAAACGGGACTCGTGGAGAAGGTTCTGCGAAAGGGTAAATGAGACCCCAGCATGCGCCCGAATTCACAAAGTCCTAGCAAAAGAAAACACAAACAACAATGTCGAGCTCCTCAAAAGGAGGACAACACGTACACCAAAACAGCTGAGGAAAGTTTAACACTGCTCCTAAAGGCACACTTTCCGACAGCAACGCAATCAAGGGAGTGGGAAATAGTTAAAGAGGTAGTAACACCTGCGAACAACCAATTCCAACCATTTAAGTCACCAGGCCTAGACGAAATACACCCCATACTTCTGCAAAAAGGTCAGGACATCTTATTACCACACCTGTGCAGAATATTTAGAGGGTGTCTAGCCTGGGGCGTTGTACCTAGTCTATGGCAACAGGTAAGGGTCCTATACCTGCCGAAAGTTGGCAGAATCTTGGACCGCACACCAAAGTCATATAGATCCATAAGCCTATCTTCTTTTATGCTCAAGACCCTGGAAAGGCTAGTAGATAGGTATATCAGGGATAATAATACTCTACAGGCGTTCCCTCTAAGTGAACGTCAATATGCTTACCAACCAGGAAAGTTGACAGACCTAGTCCTGGACGACCTAAATAGGCTGCTTTCAAGGTCCATAGAGGACAAGGAGATTGCCGTAGCCACATTCCTGGACATAGAAGGGGCTTTCAATCACACCTCAACAGACTCTATCATAAGCGCGTTGGAAAGGAGAGGGACTCCAACAGCACTGCGCAAATGGATAGAAACTAGTCTAAAGCACAGGACAATCTCAGCCACTCTGGGAGAAACAACCACAAAGGCAGCGGTGGGAAAAGGATGCCCCCAGGGGGGAGTTCTATCTCCACTACTATGGGCTATATTAGTGCACGACTTATTACAAAAACTGTCTGCAGAAGGCTTTTACTGTCTAGGATATGTAGACGATCTAACGATTGTAGTACGAGGCAGATTTGCCAGTACTGTCTCAGAGAGAAGCCAAAAAGCTCTCAAAATAGTGGAGAACTGGTGCAAAGATGAACAGCTATCAGTTAACCCAAAAAAGACGATAATCATTCCAAGGAAGCAAAATATCTAGGAGTCATATTGGACCAGAGGCTTACCTGGAAACCACACATCCAAAAAGCAACTCTTTGAGCCACAGTTGCGCTAGGAAGATGCAGAAGTATGTGCGGAAAGAATTGGGGCCTCAATCTCAAAATGACACTGTGGCTATACACAGCAGTGGTAAGACCAATGATAGCGTATGGTTCAGTAGTATGGTGGACAAGAACCATGCAAGCGGAGGCAAAAAGGCAAATAAGTCGCGTTCAAAGGCTAGCATGCCTGTGCGTCACTGGAGCCATGAGCACAACGCCCACTGCGGCTCTAGAAGTCCTACTAAACCTACCACCAATCCAAACATACATACATGGCGAAGCCCGCTCCGTCACATACAGGCTATCACAAGGCCACAAACCGATTATAGGTAGACATAATACCAAACAAGATAAACTAAACAAACAAATCAAGGCAGATGACATCCTGGGATTGCCCACGGATAATACCATAGCCAAGTACAGCTTTGTGAAAAAGTACTCGACACATATTCCAAACAGGAATGATTGGAAAAATGTCCCCCCAATTAGGGCAAATGTGATCTGGTACACCGACGGCTCAAAAACACGGGAAGGAGTAGGAGCTGGAATATATGAACCAAGGACGAAAACAAGAATTTCGATTTCCAAGGGCAAACTAGCGACAGTGTTCCAAGCGGAAATAACAGCAATAGAACAGTGTGCAAAGGAAATAAAAAGATGATATAGTTGCAACAAAACAACAATTGCGATCTTCTCCGACAGCCAAGCGGCAATAAAAGCTGTGCCATCCAACAAAATAACATCGAAATTAGTACTGAATTGCCACAATGCTCTGAATGACATAGGAAGTCAACATAGAGTGACACTATCATGGGTACCTGGGCATGAAGGCTATCAAGGTAATGAAACTGCCGACAAAATAGCCAGAGATGGCTCGTCTAGGCACATGATAGGACCAGAACCGTTCTGCGGGATAGCCAAACCAATCGCTAAAACAGCCATAAAGAAATGGATAGCAGAAGAATCCCGAAAATGGTGGAACAACACTTTGGGACAAAGACAGGCCAAGGAATTTATAATAGGTCCATCGGGCAAACTATTAACATACCTGCTAAGCTACGGCAGGAAGGCTGTCAGGATAATGGTGGGTCTGCTGACGGGCCACTGCCGGCTGAAAAAGCACCTAAACCTCATAGGTTTGGCAGAAAATAGCGAATGCAGGTTCTGCCAGGAGGAGGAGGAGACGGCATCTCATGTGCTATGCCACTGTGAAGGCTTATCGAGAGTGCGCTCCCAACTACTTGGCGTACCTAAACCAGAAGCTAATAGCTACACGACGGAGCCACTATCAAGGTTGTGAGGTCTAATCAGAAAGACAAAACTGGATGAAGCTCTATAATATGGAGAGAGTCACAATAGATCCGTCGGGTCGCGGTAACAAGTAGGCTCAAAGGCCGTCTCTCACAATCTGTAATCTGTAATCATTTTCTTTTAAGTTAATATTTTTTTATATATAGTTTAAAGCGCGGCTATTATGACTGATAATGTTTTTACTAATTTTTTCTAAAAATCAGATATTAAATTGCAGTGTACTTACCTTTTTCTGCATACATAAATAATATTTAAGGGCTTCCGTTTAGAACAAGGCTGCGAGCCATGAACTCAGCCCTTAGACGCCCCTCATTCGATTTTTTGTTTAAGGAAAATAAATTTGCAAAGCAAAAACCTGTTGAATATCCAATTTATCAAAATATATAGATAATACTAAAGTCAAATTTGGTAGTGTGTTTTCTCCATCCAAAGGACCCCGCAATATTTAAATGGAAATTAGTTACCCGTGACATTTTGGATGCAAATTAGATATACATATTATTAGAGGCATACAAAGCATAATTTTTTATCCTAAGCGCAACCTTGTATATATGACAGGTGAGCCGGTGTTAGCTGTCAAAAATTGGAATCTAATATCCAAAAGCAGATTAACTGTGACAGATCTTGATGATCGAGATATCGATTTCTACTAAGTCAACCATTTTGACACCTGTCAAAACCCTGCCAAACGACAGCACTCATCTTTTTCAGTTCTTGATATTTTATGATGTCATTTGACCTTATGAACTTGTGTATGAAAATTGTGAGTTCACAGAATAAAAAAAATGACGGAGCTTTTTTTTTTTTTTATTTTTTATTATGGCAGTGGCACACACACTAAAGGGAGACCCTATGGCGCTCGACGAGCGGTGTGTGTGCGAAGATGTTGATTGACCCGTCTCTTGAATATTTGTAAGTCGTAATTAGTGGGAAACAGATGTTCTGGGAGTGAGTTCCACAGTGATGCAGTGCGCCAGACAAAGGAGTTCTTGTAAAGCGATGTTCTAGGAGTTTCCAGTTGTACGACGAACTGGTGCGCTCTTGCCGTCTGTCGTGACTGTCTGACAGGAGCTGCCAGGGGCGGGATGAGGCGGGCTAAATCCTGGGAACATCTGCCGTGAAAGTATCTGTAAAACAGAGATATCTCGGCTACATGTCTGCGGTGTTCCAGACTATCTAGATTCCGGGTCAACTCCGGGTCGCCGACGAGACGCACTGCTCTCTTCTGTATGGAATCCAGCAGCTTTAGGGTGTGCTTTGGTGCCGCACCCCAGATATGTGAGCAATATTCTAAGCACGGTCTTATTTGCGCTTTGTAGAGCAAGAGCAACTGCTGCGGTGTATAGAGTTTTTTGTTGCGAAATAGCGCACCAAGCTTCTGGGAGGCTGATTTTGCGATGTTAGCAACGTGGTCATGCCAGGACATATTGCTGTTGACCGAGATACCCAGCAGTCCGATTGACGAGGATGAAGGAATGGTCGACCCTGCCATAATAATGTCAGGGCCCGCTGTATTGGCCCTCTTGGTAAACGTGGCTGCTTGGGTCTTTGCTGCATTGAACTGGACCAAATTTCGGTCGCCCCAAGTTTGAACTTTCTCCAGATCTTGATTAATTGCTGTAATCTGCTCCTGTCTGCGGTGATAAGTCTCAGTCGCTGGTAAGGGTTTTTCTGATCTAAAGTGGGAGACAAGGGTACTGTCATCTGCAAAACTGTAACTAGGATTATTTGTTTCGGTCAGCAGGTCATTAATATAGATGAGGAACAGAGTTGGTGAAAGTATTGCGCCCTGAGGCACGCCCGCGTTTATGGTGAATGTGTCCGAGATGTGTCCATCGACTGCAACGTGCAGAGATCGGCTCTTAAGGAAACTGGCAAGCCAGCTGCAGAGAGAGGCTGGCAGTCCGAATGACGGTAGTTTGCTGAGCAGTCCGTCATGCCAAACTCTGTCGAATGCCTTTGAAATATCCAACACAATCGCTCGAGACTCTCCGTAGTTCTCAATTGCCCTACTCCATATATGAGTGACATAGGCCAATATATCTCCTGCCGATCTCTCTTTGCGAAAGCCGTATTGATTATCGCTGATTATCTTGTTGTTCTCGAGGTACTTGAGCAGTTGCTGATTGACTACACGTTCCATGACTTTGGAGATTATTGGAAGCAAGGCAATTGGACGATAGTTTAAGGGCGTGGTTTTCTTGCCCTTTTTTGGAACAGGTTGCACTCGAGCGACTTTCCAAGAAGATGGGTAAATCCCTTTTCCGTAAGACAGAGAAAAAAGCCTGGAAAAAACGGGTGTTAGTTCGTTGGCGCAGTTCTTTAACACGATGGCAGGTATTCCGTCCGGTCCTGATGCCTTTTGCGTATCTAGATTTTTAAGGATTTTACGAATATCACGGTGATGAAATTTGACTTCTGCCATGGTAGTGTTGATGTTCGATAAGGTGGGGAGAGTCTTGCCTTGGGGGACGTCTAAGGTAGAGTGCGAAGAAAACATTTTGGCGAGCATGTTTGCTTTTTCCCTGGCTGTAGTCGCTGTGATGCCACGTTCGTCCGTCAAAGGTGGGAGAGACGTTTTTGTAAAGTTGTTACTTACTGCCTTTGCTACCGACCAGAAATTCCTGGAGCCACTGGGGCATTGTAAAAGTTTATTCCTGATCCTTTGATTGTGTTTGTTCTTAGTTTCGTCGATAACACGCTTGCATTCGTTTCTCGCTTCGACAAAATAATTGCGATTTTCAGCGGTCTGATTTTGCTGCCAGTACTTGTAGGCTTGCTGTTTCCTACCCACAGCTCTTTCGCATCTTTTGTCGAACCAGGGCTTTCCTTTTGATGGTAACTTGATGGAATTTGGGATGTATGCTTCCATTCCTGAGGAGATTACTTGCGTGATCTTTTCGCAGCAGACTGACGGGTCGTCAGCGCCAAAGCAGACGTCGAGCCAAGGAAAATCTAGATAGAACTCCCTCAGATCGTCCCAGTTTGCAGAATTGTAATGCCAGATTTTGCGAGGCAATGGTGGATCCTTCTGTATGAGTGGCAATTCACAAACCGTTGTAATAAGTTTGTGGTCGGAAGTACCTAATGGCGGACCAACTGTAACTGTGTACTGGTCAGGATTGGTGGTTAGAAAAAGATCCAGGAGGGCGGCGAATTCGCCCCTCTCTGAGATTCGAGTTGGTTCGTCTCCAATTTGAGTAAGCCCGCAGCTGATGGCGAATGCTCCAGCCTCTCTACCTTCGTTGTCGGTCTTGTTGTGATGTTTGAGCCAGTTGGTGTTGTGGGCATTGAAGTCTCCCAGAACGATTATTTCTGAACTGGGGTGATCAACCTGTATTGAGTCAAAAGTGGTAGCTAGTGTTGAAAAAAAGCTTTGGTAGGCTCTATCGCTCGGAGGGCGATAGAGACAACATATAAACTTGGTTAATCCCTTGGCGGTGAACTTGAGCCACATGACGTCAAGGTTGTTCGGTTCGAGTGTTTCCTCTCGGTGGCATGAAAGGTCGCTTCGGACAAAAAGGCATATTCCGAACTTATGTCTAAATCGGGTATGTAAGTCGTAACCAGGATAAGGGTAGTTCACTGTTGTTGTTGTAGAACATACTTGTGTTTCTGTAAGGGCTAGTATGTGTGGTCTATTTGCCTGTAGATGTTGGTGTACCGAATTTAAGTTTGTATTTAGGCCTCTTATGTTGCAGAAATCAATTCTAAATTGATTCGGTATCTTTGCTGTCTGTGAAATGCGGAATGAAGGGCTCCCAGGGCCACCCAGCGCCCGGAGATCCGAATGGCCGGGGAGTTTACCTCCGGAATATTTTGATCCTGGAAGCACCATCATGTCCATATTATTATATTCCTACTGTGGAACCCGGAACTACCAGCGCGGAAACGGAACGTGATTCGGGAAAACCACTTAGCGCCTCCCAGTTCTGGTGGGGTGGTCTTTCACCGGACGATGCGAGTAGGCGTATGCATCTACCACCTAGGGCCGCTTCCACTGGATGCATCGGCCTCAGACTATTTCCTTTGGTGGTCCCTAGTCTGACAGGGGTAAAAATAGGGTTTGTTGGGTCACTCCCTAGTGATCAGCTCCAGACTTTGTACTTTGGTGTTCTCCAGCCTGGGGGAGGACGATGGGATTTGATGGGTCACATCCCGTGGCACCTCGGAATGGCGACGGCGTCACTCCCCGTAATCAAACTGCTCTCACCAGTTTGATGTTCCTGCCAGCTAATACAATGCAATCCCTCTTGTCACAAACTGTCATTGATCAGCTCCAAACTTTGTACTTCGGTGTTCTCCAGCCTGGGGGAGGACAATGGGATTTGATGGGCCACATCCCGTGGCAACTCAGAATGGCGGGGGCGTCACTCCCCGTAATCAAACTGCTCTCACCAGTTTGACGACCCTGCCAGCTAATACAATGCAGCCCCTCTTGTCACAAACTGTCATTGATCAGCTCCAAACTTTGTACTTTGGTGTTCTCCAGCCTGGAGGAGGACGATGGGATTTCATGGGCCAGCTGTTAGAACCTGTCATTTGTTTTGATAGGAAAAAGACTTAAATCTGGTTCCTTTTCATTTTAAGGTAGTTTATTTATGATAAAACATGAAAAAGCTTCATACAGATTTTATTTTTTTTGGGTTATCTCTGAACTTGATATTAATTTTTTTAAATATAATATAGGCTGCAGCAACTATATCCATAAGAGAACATAATTCATAACAAGTTCATTAAAAGAGTAATTGGTAATTTCAAACAGCTCATGAAAGGTGTGACTTAAAGCTTAAACTTACGCCTTTGGAAAACCGAAAACATGAACTTTAGGCCCATTTTTATAGTTTCCATTACAGCCTTTTTGATGCATAATTACGTTAAGTATCACTTACCAAAAAACTAGCCGAAACCGAGAGAAAATCATACAATTAAACACGAACAAAAACTTATAAAACTGTGCTGTAACAACAAGTGGGCAATGGCTGTAAACAAGCTGGCTGAGCGGCACACTTTAAGATATTACCCAAAAGCAACAGATCTTTAAGTTCGAAATATATGGTTTTACGTATTTACAAATACGCCTAACAATATAAATTGTATACCTAAATATGCAACGAAATATTAGGTACAAGTTTAACGCACTTAAAAGCACATAAATAGTTCCGACTTCAGAAAAATGCAAGAAAATAACACTAATTAGTGCAGTTATTTCGTCAAATTTTCAAACTAAGCGTTTGATACGCAATACATCGAAGACGGAGAGTTGGGACTCGGAATTCCAGTCGTCCAGCGTGACAATCA
The DNA here is from genome assembly GCA_016904865.1 of Pissodes strobi. Taxonomy (NCBI): domain Eukaryota; kingdom Metazoa; phylum Arthropoda; class Insecta; order Coleoptera; family Curculionidae; genus Pissodes; species Pissodes strobi. Next base: position 41,594 of record MU189419.1, on the reverse strand, counting down.
ACGTTAAATACGAAAGTACACCCGATAAAATAATCAGTACTTTTACTGGGCACCCATTCAATGGTATTCCTATTGCATAGGCTTTTTTTTGCGTTAGTCCACTTGCAAAGGCGATGCCTATAATACCCTAATGGGCACTGCAAGTAGGAAACGGCGAGGAGGAAAGATGCTGATGGACTCTTTTCTTAAAGATGTTTAACTGTAGCCAACAGGGAACAATTCGGTTGGTAAGAAGTTCCAGATGCTCGTCACACGCCAGAAGGAAGAATTTTGGTAGAGGCTGGTTCTGGGTGTGCTCTGTTGAAGAGCATATGGATGAGAGCTTCTAGCTCATCGTGTGGAACGAAGAAAGCTGGCACTGGAGGGAATCAGAGTTGTCAGTTCGGTCGAACACCCTCCGTGATAATATCGGTCAAAAAGGGGGAGATAACCCACCATCCGCCTATGTTCCAAGGTGTGAAGGGAACGAGTCAGTGTCTCGTCGTTAATAAGTCTAACAACTCGGTTCTGGATGGCGTCTAAGAGCGCTAGAGTATGTTTGGGAGCAGAACTCCAAATGTGAGAGCAATACTCCAGAGTATGTCTGATTTGCGCTTGATAGAGTGTAAGCAGCTGATGTGAGCTGAAGTATTTTTTGGCACGGAAAAGTATACCCAGTTTTGGAGAGACACATTCGGCAAGACCTCGGACATGCTCATCCCATGAAAAGTTAGTGCTTGCGATTATTCCAAGAAGCGAAAGATTGGAGGATGGAGAAAGGATTTCTCCCTCCATGATGATGTCAAGGTAGTTTCCCTTAGTTTTTCTCCGGGAGAACACAGCAGTCTGTGTCTTTTTGGCATTGAAGGTTACACGATTGTTGGATCCCCATTCAAGAATTGTGTTTAAGTCTCGATTGATTGAGTCAGTCTGTTGTCTTTTTAGTTGCCCCAGAGTGGCCGATGATAATGGTTTGTCAGAAGAAAAGGATGATACAAGACTGCTATCGTCTGCATAGCTGTAAATGGGGGGTTCAGTAAGCTTTGGTAGGTCATTTATGTGCAGCAGAAAGAAAGTTGGAGACAAAACCGAACCTTGCGGAACACCAGCATTGGTTGCAAATGCCTCGGACGAGACACCATCGATGGCAACCTGAATACTCCTTTTATCTAAAAAAAAACTAGACAATAGTGTATGTAGAGTCTGCGGAAGGCCATAAGCTGAGAGTTGTGATGCCACACCCGGTCGAAGGCTTTGGAGATGTCAAGAGCAACGACTCGGAACTCTCCGTGTTTTTCCAGGGTTGAATTCCAGATGTGTGTTACATAGGACATCAGATCTCCTGTTGAGCGCTTCGCTCTAAATCCCTATTATGTTATTCTATTCATGATATTTCAGGATCTCGGTGTTAATGACTTTTTCCATTACCTTGGCCACTACTGGGGTTAAACATATTGGACGGTAGTTACTGGCAATGTCCTTCTTTCCCTTCTTGGGTACAGGTTGTACTCTAGCGCGCTTCCAGAGGGCTGGGAAAATACCTCTATTGTAGCATAAGGTATATAGTTTGGTTAGAATAGGTGTCAGCTCCAGTGCGCATTGTTTGAGAACAATGGGGGAAATTCCATCCAGTCCAGCAGCCTTTGAGCCGTCAAGATGACGACGTAATCACCTTATCTTTCTTTGCTTGAAAACAATTTCTGGCATGATCCTAGGCAATATTGGTGGAGTCTTTCCTTGTGCATCAAGGGTGGAATTTCGTGCAAACGTTGAGGCAAACAAGTCTGTCTTTTCCTTTGCAGTCACTGCAACGGAATTGTCTTCACGCAATAGTGGTGGAAAACTTGAAGATGAAAAGGTTTTCCCGATGGCCTTTACAAATCCCCAAAATGATTTTGAGCCGATCGGACAGTTCAAAAGCTCCTCGCGGACTTTCTGATCAAAATCAGCTTTGGATTGATCAATAATTAGCTTGCAGCTATTTCGTGCATCCAGAAAAGCTCGGCGTGAAATAACCGAAGAACACCTTTTGTTGAACCATGATTTTTTCAGGATAGGATCGTTTATTAGAGAAAGGGATTGATGTCTCCATCCCAATGAGAATGACCTCTGTAATGGAATCAGCAGTTACAGATGCATCGCTGGATTTAAAACAGACGTCCCTCCAAGGGAATGACAAGAAAAAGTCACGAAGTTCACTCCAGTTTGCCCGTTTATAATGCCACACTTTGCGAGGAAGCGCTTTAGAGGACGGTGGAGTTGGACAGGTGGACAAAGCTGATATAAGCCTGTTACCCAGAGTTACCCAGTGATGATGTAATGGTTATCCTATAAGAGTTTGGGGACGTTGTTAGGAACAAATCCAGTAGGTAAGCCTGATGGTCTCCAACGTCCGGTATCCGTGTTGGCTCGTCCAAAAGTTGAGCCAGGCCGCAGGTGATTGCAAAATCCTCAGCTTCTCTGCCCATATCATCCGTTCGAGAAGAAAACTTTAGCCAATGGAAGTTGTGAGCATTAAAGTCCCTTACGAATGTTATTTCAGCATCTGGGTGGGTGGTTTGAAGTTTGTCGAACGTTAGTGAGAGATAGTAGTAGAGTTGTTTATAATTGGGTTCATTTGGAGAAAGACTAAGGATGCAGATAAATTTAGTAGCATCCTTTAGTGACAGCTTGAGCCAAAGAACATCAAAATTTGCCGATTCCAAACTTTCTTCTCGGTGACATGAGAGGTTACTGCGGACGTAAGCGCTAACACCTCGTTTAAATCGGAACTTGGTGTGAAGTTTGTAATTGGGGCAAAGCATATGGACAGTGTCCGTAGACGAGCTGACTTGGGTTTCCGTTAACCCCAAAATACTAGATTTTTCTGTCTGGAGATGGTGATGGACAGAATTAATGTTGGCATTAAGACCTCTGATGTTGCTGAAGTCAATTCTTAAGTTGTTTTTCTTCGATGTGAATCCACCCCGTACACCCTCCACCCGAAGATCTGAATGGGAGGGTATTTTACCTCCGGAATATTTCGTATTGAGTGAATCCATTATCATTATATCATCAGTATCAGTATTTTTAAGAGGTGTAAGGAAGAAGACTAGATGTTATGAAGTTACTGCAATTTTAATATTAACCAGTAGCCTTTCTGTAGAAGGTAATGCTTGGAATTTTTATCATCATCGATGTCCATTTATTTTCTTTCTTGGCGTCGATTGGGCCACTTTTTTTGCCTCACGTGTTAGTCTAAATGTTGTATGGCTGACGCTCCAATCCCGGTAGTTTTTGTACACATTAAGACTATTTTTGCAACACGGGCTAAGGCTGTTGCGTATTGGTGTTTAAAGGCCCTGCAGATTATTGGTAGGTGTGTGCGCAATAGATGAAACGCCTCTGTAATAGCCGAAACAAGGCTGTAAAATTGAACTTATCTGGACTTCTAGGAAGTTTAAATACTTTAAATACTTTACCTATAGAGGTTTTTATAAATTTGTTCCCAAAGCCTTTTACAACAATTGTGTACAACAAATAAAATAATATATATTCAACTCATGTGCTCAATGAATTTTAGCCGCACCTTTTGCAAGAATTTCCGCTGTTTAGTAAGTAAAATTGAAACCATATTTCTCCTGTTTTAAATAAATGACCAGCGATCGTAGAAGCGATTATTAGAGCAAGACGTGTGGTGTGTATTATACATGAAATTGAATAAATCAAACATCCCGGAATATAAAAAAA
>MU189419.1:0-19992 GCA_016904865.1 Pissodes strobi | reverse complement strand
GCATTTGCTCAAAATTGTCGGATCGATATTCGAAATCTACGTAAAATTTGCTATAGATAAGGCAAAATTCTCATATTTTCGAAATAAATTAGTATTTTTAAAATTAAATTGAAAAATATTAATTTTGGCAATTTGTGGACAATGCTTCGGGCTAGAAAATTTAAGATTTTGGAAAAATTCGCGATTTCTCAACATTTTCAGATTCATATCCAAAATGTACATTAACTTTCCTATAAATAAGGTAAGTTTCCCAAATTTTCGGGGAACATTAGTGTTTCTAAACTAAGAGTGAAAAAGTGTTCGATTTGTGTCAATTTCTCAACATTGAATCGGTCCGGAAAATTTATGATTTCGGAAAAATGCGCATTTTCGAGATAAATTAGTATTTTTAAAATTAGATTGAAAAATGTTAATTTTTGTCAATTTGGGGACAATGCATCGGGCTTGAAAATTCAAAATTACGGAATTAGGAATTTCTCAAAATCATCAAATTGATACCCAAAATGTACGTTAAATTTCTCTAAAAAAGGTAAGTTTCTCATTTGAAGATTTGGGGTATGTTTAATTTTTGTTCAACTGGGTGCTATCCATTAATGCCCTTAGTAGTTTGAACGCCCTGTATAATGCATTTGTTACAAATACTTTTATTTAGCATTGTGGACATAATTTAGGAGTTTTCGTATAAGTTCTGAGTGAAATTACAGTATTTATAACTGCAAACCAAGCAAAAATGCACTACTTTTGAAACATGCCCTGTAAATCTTCTAATAATCAACTTACAGTAAGAATTGCGAATAGTCCTCTCTTTTGAAGATTTTAAGTATATTCGTATATTGTATATTTATGACTAATTTATTAATCACCCTGTATAAGGTAGTCATATTAACCTTTAAAAAATAAGCTTCCAGTCCCTTAAAGCTAATAAAATTTCCTATTTCAAAAAAAAAGCTTTCGAAAATTGGACGGAAGACAAAAAAATACAGGCTGTTGAACTTTTGATAAAAAGTAGGGTGCCTAAGGTCATTAGAAGAGAGAATAAGAAAATACAAAGAATAAAGAGACAAGATCTCGTCCTAAATCCATACCTTTCCCGATTGCTCAGCTGCATCTACACAATCAGAAGCTTTGGTTGTTTCACAGAATGCCGCCTCAGCAATTTGTTCATCATTCAGTCTTACTTACGTACAGATTTCCAATTACTTTTTCCAGTTATGGATGCAATGAAATTGATCGAAAATTGGAAGCCAGTGACGTAAAAATAAGAGTAAGGAGAAGAACAGGGAAATAAGAAGAAAACTTGTCTTAAAGCCATAGACTTATATTTTCTCCAGCAGCCTTACTGAAATCTTCAATATAGGGCCTCTTCGGTCCTGGTCCCAGGATGTAAATAGCATGAGATTTTTAGGGTTTTCTGCTTCATTGGGATCACTTAATTAGTTGCGCAATTTACACTTTGGGACCATGGCCGAAGAGATCCCGCATTCAAAACTTTAATGGGACTAGTGTAGAAAAGATAAACAAATTGTCCATTTCAATTACTACAAGATAGAACAACCATGGACTTTCGACTACAGTATAATCCACACGGTCAAATACATTGATTAATGAAGCTGAAGAACCTAAAAAACTTGTCCAATTTACACACTGAGCCCAGGGCCGACGGGGATCTACACTGAAAATTGCAATAAGACTTGGTTTTAAGGAGACACTTTTAGACAAGTTTCCTTCTTATGTCTCTTCGTCTTCATATTCTTGCTTTTACGTCACTGGTACTAAAACCGCTTCCAATTTTTGATCAACTTCAATGCTCCAATCACTGGAAAAAAATTTTAGTCGAAAAACTTATGGAAAAGTTTATGACGATGCTCAATTGACACCGATTGGCTTAAATGCATTGCTTGCCTTTCTTGAATACCTGTACCTAAGACTGAATGCTGAAGCTCTTTTCTGTGATTTCATGAATGCCTTTGTTTGCGTAGATTATAGTCTAGCCTAGCAGGAAATGTATATCTTCTGACGAGGATTTATGTTTATAAGATTTTTTTTCTTTTTATTCCACCAGTCACATTGAAATTTTCAATGTAGGACCTTTTCGGTCTTGGTCCCAGGATGTAAATTACACGAGTGATGTATAAGTGATCCTAATGAAGCTCATAAATTAAAAAAACCTGTGCAATTTGCACCCAAAAAGCCCTACATTAAAAATTTCAATTCTTGTTTTTATGTCACCGACCCTTAAATCTTTCCAATTATTGATCAATTTGATTACTTCAATTATTACCGAAGAGGTTCTACATCCTTTACAACATGGAATTAAACCATGGGACTAAATTAAATGGAGCCAAAGCTCAAACTGCAGAAAGATGTTATTTGGTTGTCCAAAATTCTGATTAATCCGTTGGGACGCTTTTTTTTATATTAAATCGACATAAACTGACAAAGGCATTCATTAAAAAGAAATTCAAACTCAAAGATAATTGAAAAAGTTCGACAACTTTGCCGAAGCTTCTGTCCCGTGGGCGTTTACGAGAAAGCAGTAATTCGTTCGGCTCCGTGCTATTGCTAAGCCCACATTTTTGATCTTATGACATTGGTGGTCAGTATATTATAAAACCCAGGGCGCGTAGAGTAGCGTAGAGCACTCTACCGTGAATTTTGATGTAGAATAACGTCGCGTCGCTTAGACACAGGTTTATTTGTATTTATTTCAAAATCATACTCTATTATTTAGCGAAACTCTCATTGGTTGTTTTTTTTTTTGAATAGTGGCCAATTGTCTTTGCCATTATCCTTAATGCATTTTATTCATTGCTAATATCATTTAAGGTGTCCTTTCTAATTGCCTGTTGATATCTCTCCGCTGAGATATCAACAGTCAATTAGCCAAGACTGAAGCCTGGTATGACCGTGAGCAGGAACTCGAAACGGAATAGCGTGCTCCTGTTGGTCAGATTTCCTTACTGGCGGTGGCGGGTATTTTAAATAGACAGTTTTGTATTTTTCAAACTAACCCAAAGTGTCAAGCCATAAACCAAATCAAAGTTCCAAAGTAAATAAAATCAAAATGTTAAGAGCTACATAAACCTTAGTTTTAAAAGGCCCGGCCATAACCGGTAAGGAAATCTGACCAATCGGAGCACGCTATTTCGTCTCGTGGTCCAGGCATTCTTGATTTTATAATATGTTTCATCATAAAAAGTGTCCAGCAGGCAGATTCTTAACCTATCGGGACGAACCGTATCGAGTACGTTCGGATCGGTATATCTCGGTCGGTAGTGAACTCGACACCTAGTCGATACCGACAAGTTGATATTCTTAACTGCTCCCGAGTAAAATTTTCTACTGTCGTGTTGGCTGCATTGCAAGATCATAGATTTTGGGGTTAGGTTAGTAGGTATAGGGCATTGACGTTTTGAGTATATTTGTTTACTTATTTTATTTACTATAATAATTTTATTATTATGTTTCACAAAACACAAATATCCATACAAGGGGAAAATGCAGAAAAAAACTATTGAAAAAATGACTGTAGACTGTAGAGCTAGCAAAGGTAGAAAAATGGTTACTGGATAATAAGCTTTTTGACAATGTAACAAAAACTAATGTTATGATATTTGGTGCAAACATTAATGAGAATTTTGATAATTAAAACTCAACACGAATTAGGATATGTAAGGCATAGCAATTATAAAATTGACTGTAAACTAAACTTTAAAGAGCATAATAATTATATAGTCAAATAATAATTTAAAAATAGGATTTTTAGATGGATAAGTAAATTTTTGTCAGTAAAGTCTAGTACAATTATCTATAAAACAATTATATCTCCTCATTTTCCAATTGTGAAAAAGAGCTGCACTTTAAATTCATTTTTTATTAGGTACTAATTGAATGTAATAAATTACCTTTGTATATAGGTACCCATGATAGACCTACGTAGGTATAAAATTAGAGAAGTAGATGATTAATTTTATTAGATAATTTTTGATTGTTGTTTTTCGTGAATAAGTGTAGTTTTACGTAGGATGAGTCCTACTTTATGTATTTTGTGTATCATAGCAGAATGTTGCTAATAAAATTTATTTTATTTCATGATTATTATTTACAAATTTTGCGGTCCCTTCGTCCCGATTCATGTGCCGTGTGCGATTACTCCAATTACGAATACACTAATATAATCATAGATAAATAATTATAACATAATAACAATATCAATATCTCAACTGTTTCTATCTGTCTTTTCAAATTCAAATCAAATCCTACATAAAAGATATCACATGTTTCAAATGAACCAATCAAAACAATTTATTGCTTCCACTCGGGATCTTCATAGCTACCGAGTAGAAATGACATTTCAAGTCGGGACGATGTCGGAGCCAAGTCGGGACCGATTGCGTTGAGAATCGCTCCCACTCGGTAGCTGGTCGGTTTCGAAACGTCCCGACCGGTTAAGAATCCACCTGCAGGGTCCAGGGTAATTGACTGTTGACATCTCTAGCGCGAGATATCAACAGGCAATTAGAAAAGACACTCCTAGGCACTTTTAGAACATTTAATAAAAACGTTAATTTGATTTTTCTACACTGGTGGTGAAATGGAATGTAATATTGGATGAAGAAGAAACCCTCTTTTTTTTCATGCGACATCTGTGAGGGAAAATACTGTAAAAGGACTTTAGTATATGTATTAAATAACGCCCCAAAGGTGTTTTTTCTAATTTTAATTTCTTAAGGAAAAACTGCTTTTAACTCACGCATTAAATATATAAAAATACGGCTTTAGAAAATGATCACAAATTGAAATTAGGATTTTTGAAACATCAAATTTAAAGCGCATAAAAATAAACACGGAAAATTAGACAATAAAAATTTAATTATTTTTTGCATCTGTTTATATGATTTTCCATGTTTCTTCATTTTTGCTCTTCCTATATATTTCAGTCAAAATTGGTATAGTGTAAAGTTGGTTTTCCTTATGTAGACACTTTCAAATTCAAATTCATTTATTATGCTAAATATACAAAGTGCTTACAGTCGTCAAAAGGCAATGCATAATGATCACATCAGATTACAAACGTCATTAAAAACACATTAAAATTTCGCTTAATAAAGAATTATTACACATTTAACATTCAGTCAACATGTCAGCAAAATATTGATCAAAAATACGTTATTTAAAGGATAACGAACAAACGCCTTAAAATTCCAATAAAATGTCAAAGTTAATACACAAATACATACATTAGAATAACTATTTATTTATAACTATTAAAATTTTAAGTTGAAAAATTTCTCTACGCTGTAAAATGCATTTCTAATTAAAAAAGTTTTTATTTATTTTTTAAAATTCTTATGAGGCAAGTTTTGCGTAGGTCGTGGCAGCTTGTTAAAGAGCTTCACAGCCATAATATATTCAGGCCTATTTTGACACTTTTCCAGCCTGCAATATGCTGGAACTAGATCACGCCCTTGCCTGGTATTGCAATTATGTAGGTCTCCATGGGTGAGTAGTTTACCTCGTTCTTTGACTAAAATTAGGTTCTCCAGAATGTAAGCAGAAGTGACAGTCAATATGCCCAGACTCCGGAAAGCACCCCTACAGTCATCCCTGTACCCAAATCCGGCCAAAATCCTCACTGCTCTACGCTGCAGACTGAAGACCCTGCAAGAGTGGGCCGAGTTTCCCCATGCAATTGTGCCATAGAACATCACACTATGGAACAGTGCATGTTATACTCTGTCCTGATGGTCTCATTCGATACACATCCATACAAGTTACGCAGGACGAATACGCTGCTTCCAGGCTTTCGGCACACACTCTCCACATGCACATCCCATTTCAGTGTTGAATCCAAATAGACTCCCAGGAATTTAGCATTATTTCCAGTGTTGTTGTTACTGTTAGTTTGTCTTAATGTTAACATGTCATTATATGTTTTATCTTGTTCCACTTCAGACTGTGCCTCCCACAACCTCCTCTCCGCTATTTGCCCGAGTCCCATGTAATATAAAGTGTAGTGTCATCAGCAAACAGCACTGATTTTGCCAGTGATTGGCTCAGTGGCAAGTAATTAATAAAGATTAAAAATAGTACTGGGCCTACTATAGATTCTTCGGGGACACCAGTATTCAAGCTTGCTGGGGCTGATGACACCTTACCCAGCCGGTAAGAGCGGTCTTTAAGATAAGAATGTATCAAGGTAATATTTGTTTCGCTAAACTTATTTGCGGAGAAGAAGGTCATGCGAAATACAGTCAAAGGCCTTACTTAGGTCGCAGAAAAGGTACTGCTGATTCTCAAATGCATCCATCTCGCTTCCAAGAAATTCCAATAAACCACTCACAGTTCCCTTGCCCTGTCTAAAGCCATTCTGAGAAATAGAGAAAAGATTGTTTGATTCATAGAAGTAAACCATTTGGTTGGATATCGCTTTTTCAAATGCTTTAGAGACAATAGGCAGTAAAGAGATTGGTCTGTAGTTATTAACATCGTTAGGATCCCTTTCTTGAATACTGATGAAACCAGAGCTTTTTTCAGGCTACTGAGTTTCGCAAGCGGTACGATTATTATGTTTTTTATTGTTTTTTATATCCTAACATTAAAGTTGTATATATCTAGACTATTTTTGTTTTTCAATTTATCGATAATATCTCTAACCTCTATGTATGTGATCTCTCTGAAATTAAAACCATTGTTCACTGAGGGCAAATTAGTTAGATAGTGAATTGGATCAATATCAGTTTGAGGAATTTCTTTATGTATACTGGGATCAATACCTGCAAAGAAGGCAGTAATGTCTTGGGGATCAATCTGACTGTTGTTTTGTTTCTTAAGTTTTTTGGAATTGACTATATTCCACATGCATTTAGTGGGGTTTTTTGAGTTGTTAATTGCCCGATCATTTGACGACCTTTTTGCACCCTTGATTGCGTTCTTGCAACTTCCCTTCAGTCTTCTATACTCACCCACGCCACTCACTCTATTATATTGCTTAGATACTTCATTCAAAAGATTCACTTGTTCTCTCATATGTTTCAGATCCTCACCATACCAGCCCACCCTGTTTGTCCGGTTGGGCCTTACTAAATAGGTCCTTTCAGGAAATGGCCGCAAAAGCGCCCCCAGCAAAAGGCCATGAAGCACTTAAATCTCTCCTCAACCCCCAGATCTGCATCATCCACAAAATCCCATAAACATTCCTCCACAGCACACGGGGTTATAAGCCGAAAAGTTTCAGTTGTCATAGTGCTGAATATTCTGGGCACAGTTTCAAACTGTATAAATTGGCCAAGGTGGTCTGAGACATTGAACTCAACACTCCCAGCCCAAAGAGATTCCATATCAAAATTTGTAAAAATATTGTCTAAGTAGGCAGACCTCCTAGTCGGCCGTGAGATGTCTGAGCCCATACGTCTCAAGAAGGTCAATGAGATCTGTATATCCAGCACCCCCCCCCCAAAAAAAAAAGACACATTAAAGTCTCCTGCCAGTACAACATTTCTCCCGACACCACACATTGTGGTCATTGATGATTTTAGTAAATTCGGTAGAGGACTCAAACAAGGATAGCAGCTTTTATTAGTTGTAGTAAACGTGTAGCACTAACTATAAAAAAAGTTTCTTCAATTTGTAATTATTTGCCTAAAGTATCTGAATTTTGAATATTCAATCTTTGAGCTGTTTATATTTACAATGCTTTTATTAGTTGTCATGGCAACCACTACGCACTATGATAGGAATCTCTCAAATTCGCTTACACTCCTCAACTATTGCAATGTTTTATCACGTGGAAAATATTCTGAAGATAAAGAGATGGTGTTCTTTTAGTTTTCTATGCTAGTGCATGGAAACATTTTTAATATAAAGGGCGCAAAGATTGAAATGCTCTAAATATATTTTTTCCATAAATTGCGTGAAAAACTCTGAAATGCCAGAAATTCTTAGAAAACCAATTGTAAGGTGTCCCTATTTTTTGCAAAAGATTGAATATATTATGCAAAAATTTTCTATCCTTTTTTTATTTGCTAGAATTTTATTGCTGATTGCTGGTTGTTATCTAAGATGGCGGACGATATTGTCGTACGTGATCTAAGCTCCGCAAAATTTTGTTCTATTTGCGTGAAAAAATTGAAAGGAACAGTAAAATGTGTAAAGTGCGAAAAGTGTTTCCACAGTGGATGCATTGTACGCTGTCCCGGATTCAAAATTGTGGGTCTAAACGAGCTAATTTGTGCGGATTGCGGTTGTAGCAAGGACGACGATTTGACAGCCCAAGAAAAAACTAAATTCATTTCAAGAAATAATGGCCTAGATTTTTTACTAGTGCAAAAATCGGCAACATAGTAATTTTTTAAACTTAGAGTCTCAATTTGCGGCCCTGTCAGCAAATGTTCAGTTAAACATAGGATGTTCAGGTTTTTGTCTCTTATTGCAGCTTCAAATTTGTGCGTTTTATTATTAATAGATCTCACATTATAATGCAGAAGTCCTATTTTCTCAGATTTGGTGAGTTTAGCCCTTTTTGGGGCGCTAGTTTCCTTAGGTTTAAGAAATTATTTATAATTATCCCCTTTGGCCAAAAGTTTGCATCCAGGACGATAGGTTTCATGTCAATAGGCCCTCCAATTTTGAACGAAGAGTATTTTGATTCTTTCTGGGTCCTTATTTTCTGGCACTCATAATGTGCAATCTTATTAGTTTTCAATTTCAGCAGAGGTTGTGTCTTGTGTCAGGAGGGACAGGAACAGCCAACTATAGTCTTCGACGATTTTTGGATTTTTGAGAAAATTCTCCAATTTTTCTTTCAAATAGTGGACCATCTCACGAAGAACGTCGTTTTTTTCTTGCAATTCGAGAACCAATGTGCTGAGAAGGCCACTATTTCTTGAAAATAATTTTGTTTTTTCTTGGGCTGTCAAATCGTCGTTCTTGCTACAATCGCAATCCGCACAAATTAGCTCGTTTAGACCCACAATTTTGAAACCGGGATAGCGTACAATGCAGCCACTGTGGAAACACTTTTCGCACTTTACACATTTTACTGTTCCTTTCAATTTTTTCACGCAAATAGAACAAAATTTTTAGATCACGTCCGCCACCTTAGATAACAACCAGCAATCTGCAATAAAATTCTAACAAATAAAAAAAGGGATAGAACATTTTTGCATAATATATCCAATACGCTTTTGCAAAAAATAGGGACACCTTACATTTGGTTTTCTAAGAATTTCCGGGTTTTTCACGCAGCTTATGGAAAAAATATTTTTAAAGCATTTCAATCTTGGCGCCCTTTATAATAAAAATGTTTCCAGGCACTTTTTTTTGGTAAGGTGGTGGAACCGCTTTATTGGCACCCTCCCGGCAAACAAGGAGGGTAGTGTGGGGGTCTTCCTGCACATAATCTATGCCGCCATTTGATTAAGGGAGACCCCTGCATAACCTTTGCCTATAGTTTGAAATGCTCCTCTTTGCCCTTTTTTAGGGCTCCTCTCTATTTACAAGTGCTATGTACATCTATTTACACTAACTGCTGTCTGGAGAACTTCACGGTGCGGCAGCCCAACCATAAAGTTTAGGTGGAAATTTGTGATTTCTCTGCAGTTATTCCCTGTTTGGGGTAATACCACAGATCTATATAGCTACGCAACAGATACCTCTTCAAATGCTTTTTGCGCGAGGCCAAAAATGTTCACCGGCTTTCGCGAGCGGGTGAACCAGTCGTCTAGTTGTTCCCAAGTTATCACGTCGAACAATATTTCTGCTGACTTTTTGACCAGCTTAAATCATCGAGTTTTGTTATTAATATTTATGTATCAAATTAACACAAACATATTTTTTTAGAAAAATACGATTTTTACATTTTTTATTAAGTATGATAGTTTATTAATGAAACGGCAATTTAAATGAACAAATTTATAATATTGATAGTAGAGTTTAAAACAAAATTAAATGGTACTTTGACATGTCGATAAACATTTCAAAAATTCCTTTGATCTTCGAAACAAAAACCTGCGTGATAATATTATTACTTAATACAAATAAGAGATATTACAGTATAAGTTAACAAAATTTGTATTGACCTTTTACACCGATATTTAAGGTGAGTTTTAGCCCATGTTCAAGCACACCATTCACTGAATCTGATAATGAACTTTAATTTGACATAATATATCATACGATTGCCAAGAAAATGAGTACCTATTATAATACCATAATGTGATATGAAAGGTAAACTACAGTTCGCGACTTGGCAACACGGAGGGGCAAAACACGTCTAAATAGGAAAATATTTAAGTTTATTACATTATTGGCGAGCGACACTTTTAATACCGGAGTAGGCGTCTGTTGCGTAGCTATATAGATCTGTGGTAATACCTATAATATCTTTCGGCCTCTTATAGTAGATGCTTCTCCTGATCCTTTCTTGGGCCGGGTCGTATCTACAAATTTCTTTAAAATCGTTACAACTATGTGATTCTATATGCTGTTATACATTTTGACAGCTTTGGCATTGACGAATTGTCTGAAGTTAGTCCATCCCAGATCCCTTTGCAAGTCGATGTTCCTAACATACCAGGGTGGGTTGACGGCCCATCTTAAAGCAAGGTTTTCGACCCTTACCAGTTTGTCTATATCTGTCCTGGCTGAGTTTCCCCAGACTGTGGATCCGTATGATAGTTGAGATCTGATTATGGCTTTAATTATTATTATCTTCACTGCCAACTCCATATCACTTTTCCTTCCAATTATCGGGATTAGCGAGATCAGCGCCGTTTTTGTTTTGGTTTTTGCCTCTTCGCAATGAATGTTCCAACATAGCCCTCTGTCGAATGTGATGCCCAGATATTTAGCCTTCAAGGACCAGTTAATGTTCTGGGCATCAATGGATATCCTCTGGCCTGGGTGAAGTCTCCTCATCTGAAAGAAAATAGCTTGTGATTTCGCTGCATTAATCTTGATCTTGTTTATTAAAACCCACTTATGGAATGCGTCCACTGCTTCCTGTAGTCCTCTACTGATCATATCAGGGCTTGTCCTTCTGCCGAGAAATGCGGTATCGTCCGCAAATAGGCCAGTTAGACCATTCGTTGGTGGTATTAGTGGAACGTCGTGGGTGTATAGGTTGTATAGGGTGGGTCCTTGCACCGACCCTTGAGGGACGCTTGCGCCAATGGACCTTGCCTCTGACAGGGCATCTCCTGTGCTATCTTGAACGGTTCTACCACACAAGTATGATTTTATTAATTTACACATTTTGGTTGAAATCCCTGCTTTGATCATCTTAGATATGAGTCCCCAGTGCCATATTTTGTGAAAGGCTTTTTCTATATCAAGGAAGATGCCTCCAGTTGCCATCTTAAGGTTGAAGCCCTCAGATATATACTCCGCAAATTATAAGGCTTGTTGTTCTGCTGAGCACCCTTCCTTGAACCCGAACTGCTGCTGCGGAATTAGATTTAGTCTATCCATCTCCTTGTTGAGTCTTGATTTCATAGTGCGCTCTACTACCTAAAAAAATTGGCAACGTCGCTATAAGTTGAGATCGAAGATAGCAGGCTGATTGGTCTATAGTTGTTAGGAAACTTTAAATCCTTATCTTTTTTGGGAATCATGAAGATGGCGGAGTTTTTCCAAGCCGATGGGAAGTGTTCAAGTCGTATGACAGCATTTGCAATATTAGTTAATTGAGCAAAGCCCACTTTAGGCAGTTCCTTAAGCATCTTGTTGTTGATTTTATCTCCTTCTGGGGTCTTTTTGGTTCTTCTTAGCCTTACAATATTTTTGATCTCATTGGGCGTGATGAAATCGATAACTTCCGCAGGTGTTTCAATGTTGCTTAGCCTTCTTACTTCTCTTCGCACTCTTGTTTCGTGAACCCGCCCCTCTTCGTCGTCATCTATTTCCGGCTCGTTGTTGGTGAAGATAGATTCAAGTGAGTTTGCAAAAGCCTCTGCTTTGGCTTTGTCCACGTATGCACTTCCGTTCGTCCCGTGGATTGCTGGAATGACGGTATTTTTGGTTCTTAGGGCTTTAGCCATTCTCCACGCCGTGTTTGATTTGGTGTTCAGTTTCCTCACTTTGCTAGTCCACTTGTTGCTTCTATAATTTATCAGCTCGGCCTTAGATCAATATGGTTGTACAACTCCCTTTTGTTTTCCTCGGTCCCAGATCTTGCGTATTTCCTGCGTCTCCTTCTGTTTTCCCTGATAACAGTTTGCAGATACTCTGGCAACGCTTCCAGTGATCCGTTTTGTACCTTGTGCACCACCGAGCATGGGTCGTAAGCTGCGATAATTTCATTCCCAAATCTGACCGCCGCTACGTCTAGGTCAACCTTACTTCTTATCATCCTCACTTTGATCGTCTCTTGCAAATTTCTCTTAAACCTTACCCAGTTTGTTATGGTTCTAGTGAACATCAATTTGGAGGAGGTACCCTCGCCCAACGAGAGCCTCACCTGGTTGTGGTCTGAGGAACCCTCGTTTATACTCTCTATTTGGTGTTTTAGTCCACATCCTTTAAGTATAGTATCGCTATATCTAAGATTTGGGGTCTGCCATTTCCCGAGGGGAAGTATGTGGGCTCCTCCGGCCCCACAACGAGCAAGCCTCTTCTGTCGGCCAGTGTGGACAACTCTTTCCCGCTAATGCACTGGTAGGTGCTATTCCACGATCTGTCTTTGGCGTTTAGGTCACCCCTCAAGATTGTGGGTAACGGGTCCCTCAACATTTCAACTATCTCGTCCTGTTGTAACAGTATTACGGGTCTTTTGTATATAGAGGTAACCCTCAATCTCCTGTTGTTTACAACTATTATGATTGAAATATTCTCTATTTCCTAGTTCCTAATCGATATATTTACAGTTTCTCCCAGCATTGTTTCCTGCAGCAACAACACGTGGGGGTTGGTGTTCCTCTAAGAATAAAATGACATATCTCCTTCTGGTACAGGCACTAGCATAGAAAACTAAAGAAACACCATCTTTTTATCTTCAGAATATTTTCCACGAGATAAAACAGTCCAATGTTTGAGGAGTGTAAGCGAATTTGAAAAGTTCCTATTATAGTGAATAGTGGTTGCCATGACAACTAATAAAACCGTTCTAAATATAAACAGCTGAAAGATTGAATATTCAAAATTCAGATACTTTATACAAATAATTACAAATTTAAGAAACTTTTTTCTGATAGTTGGTGCTACAGGTTTACTACATTTAATTTGAATTAGGTTAGGCTAAGTATGCTATATTAGGTGTGTGAAATATTTTAATGATTGAAATTGAGTAATTGTTTGAAAAGTACATTAAGATATTTGGTTATCTTGGTGCTTATGTTAAGCTGAATATCTTCTAAATCAAAATTGTTACGTTATATAGATGTATGCATGAATAAAGAATAGAAAATAAAGAATATACTTAATGACAATGGCAATAAATAAAATTCTTCAAGGGTAATTGGGTACTTTCCAAAATAACTCCGCTAAATAATAGAATATGGTTTGGAAGTAAATACAAACAAACCTCGTGGCTGTCGTTTTTTTTTATTTACTTTAATTCTTTATGAAGAGGTATGAACGCTGCTTTAATTTCAGTTTCACATTACTAATTACGCCTAAATATTTGAAATTCTCTTTTTGAATTGTTTTTATTCACTATTCAATTAATTATCTTATTTTTACTTCATGGCATAGGTCTTCTTGTCTTGTTATTACTTATTATCCTACATTCTGTATTTGCGTCTTTTTAAAATCAACATCACCACTCGATACGGTTTAGGTACCAGTAAACTAATGTACCATGTTCCCAGACTATGATAAAATTCCTGCTGCTCAATTGTATAACATTACTATGTCAACTTTCAAATTCTCCGAACCAGGTCTGTTTACACACGCAAATGGATAGGTAATCTTGCAATACACAGAATAAAAAAGCGCTTTTACAATAACAGCCGATGATTTGGTATTAAGGACATGTTTAACATGATGTTCGAAAACATCACGTTCAGATCTCCGATAAAGAGTATAAAGTACAAAACGATAATGCGTCAGGACTGACCTTGCCCATAAATTCATACTTAAAGTCAAATATCACGTTTTATTCGGCTTTTTTTAAGTTTTACCCAGAAAACCTTTCCGCGAGGTAATAAAAACGTTGCTAAACTGCAAATAACATAACAATTATTCGTTTGCTTACCTTGAATTAACAATTTTCTTTTAATGAAATATTTGAGCAACTCGTTGGGAATCGTTACTATTTTTCGTTTATTACGTGAGCAAATATTAATTTACTAAAATTTTTTTAATTACTTCCGCTGGTAAAGCTCAAGAGAATTCCAATCCCATTCGACTGTGGAATCCAGAGTATTTGATAAAGATTTAATAACGATGGATGCTTCAAATATCATAAATAAGTGCTTAAAAAAGTCTGAAAAGGGGCAAAAGTTTTAAGTTAAAAAAAAACTTGACAACGTCGCTTTTTTATCTGATACTGACATTGTACTAACTAACTCAAATTATGATAGTTGATAAAATATGATTATAGTAATATGTTGCAGCGCATTACTTTTACCAGTTAATTTTGCTTCCTTCTTAGAAGATGAAATGAAACTACAGAATAAATCTGGCAACAGTGTCTTCTGAAAAATTGACGTTTTGATTATTGTGACAAGTGACAGCAACAAATAGGATATTTACGATGTAGAATTATATTTTATTTAACGAGGCTACCAATGTGAAGCCGAAGCCGAACTTCGGTCCGTGGGTAGCCTTCGGCCTAAACTGAAACCGACGGTAATTCAAAAAAAAATAAAAAAAATCATAATTGTAAGATATACACTACTAACTGGTAAATTAAAAATAAAAATGTGATAAGATAAGAAATCGGAATTAAAGAAAGATACACTCATTGTGCACTATTTTTACCAATAAAATTTCCTACCGTTTTAGAAGCTTAAATAAAACTACACCAGACGTCTTAAGAATAAATCTGGCAACAGGGTCTCTTCTGAAAATTTGACGTTCTAATTATTGTAACAAGTGACAGTAACAAGGAGGATATTTACATTGTAAAATTGTATTTTATTTAACGAGGCTACCAATGTGATTTTTTGGCCTAAGCCGAAGCCGAACTTCGGTCTGTGAGTAACCTTTCCTAAACCGAAGCCGAAGGTAATTAAAAAAAAAATAAAAAAAAAACATAATTTAAATATATACACTACACTTAAGTATTTAACTTTCAAAAATCTCTTTTTTAAAAATTATTTATTAGGAGCTAACTACAGTTTGACTTTACTTGACAATAGCTAAATAGAGAATGATCATACATAAAATTTATCTTAGGAGGTAAATTACATTACATTGCTTAAATCTAGTTCCCATCGGTGCATCTGCTGACTGGGCAGTCACACGGGTTCGGTTTCATGCTGAATGGCCAATTCCCACAGGTTGTGGTGACTTAACTCCTCCATCCTTAAGATTCGAAAATTACGGAGTGTTTTTTCGAAGAAATGCTTTCCATGGGTGTGGCTTCTTCTTCATCCCTAGGTTTCCTATTTTGGGTGAATCTCCATAACTGGTAGATTTTTCTTCTTTGTGTTATTGCTAGAATTATAATAATTAGGGAGCAAAACACAAGAGTGATGTAAAATGACGTATTTTGGGGTTGCTGGCTGTCAATACTAAACGAAGTCAGCTGATTGGCTGCATCCTTGAGGCGATAAATTTCGTCAAGATTAATTTTGGTTATATTTGGCATTTCCAAAATAGTTTCGTGCGTTATTGCAGACAGTTTGATTTCTGGCAGGATTAATGGTTTTCCTTCTTGAAGTTTCACATCATTCAGGAATTTTCTTCCATTGATTTGGATCTCGCAGCTTTCAGGTATTTTGACTAGAACTGACTGTTCGATTGGCAAATATTGATCGCTGCTACATTTGGCTAATAATTTTTCGGCTTTAACTGGCAGGATTAGAACCATTTCTTTCGTGATTTGTTCTACGATTGCTTCTTCAATATTGATTTTGAAAGTTGGACAGTCGGCTGTCGGTGTGTTCATCAATAAACTGTTGACACATTCGTCACGAGGGTGAAATTCTTCCAGACAGAAGTACGTTGCTTCAACGGTCGGGCAAACGTTGTTGGAAAATTGTTTCTTTTCTTCATTTTGTGCCAGGTAAGGTATTTTGGGATAAGTATCATTTGATTTTGGATTACTGGGTAAATATGAAAAAAGGTAAAAGGTTCGGGTCTCAGTATCGGTACATGAATAGCAAAGATAAGCTTTGAATTTGAAAAAGTTATTTGCGTACCAAAAAATTGATAATAAGACAATATATTTTGGAACCTTGGAATTTCATTTTTCCTGTAAATCTTTGTTAAATATTTTAACATTTCATTTAAGTCAGAACTTGAAAGAATACTATTATGAAGAGCGTTGATTTTTGCGAACATAATAGCGTTTTCTAAATTGTCCAAAAACATAATTACATTTTGGTAATCTAAATTTAATTGCGTAAGAATGCCTTGAAAACTAAGACAATCTCCTAAGGACTTTATTTCTCGTTCCATTGTATTGCGAAGCGCTTTTAAACCAAGTTGAAGTTTGTCTTGATTTTTGCTAAGAGTAATAATCGTGTTGTTATAATTCTTTATTAGATTTTTTGAGAGTGAAATTTGCAATTTCATTTCATTGGCAATTTGTTTTTGATTTGTATTCAAAATATTTATTGCTTCATCATATCGTTGACTATCTTCCGAATCTAACGTACCAAATAGCCATTTACTTGCTTTTCCAATAATATTTATTAATCCTCGTTCTTTTCGGATATGTGGGTGTAGATTAAGTAAGTTTTCCGCTAAGCCATGATAAGAAATATGATTCGTAGCATTTGATAATAATAAATGATTTCTAATTATTAAGAAATTATTTTCGATATCATCTAATTGATTAATTAGGTAACTTAAATCTATATAATGCAAAAACGTATGTCTATTATATACTATTCTAGAGTTTCCTAATTTTATAGGAAGGATAGGGTTATTTAAGTTTGTTACTTGAATGTCAGCTCCTATCGTCAGTCCTATGTGAAGTACTAGGAACAGAGTCGTCAACTTTTTCAGCATCGTTAACCTGAAAAGATTGTTTCATTTTAATTTTAGGTTTCCTAGCGCTACTCTTATGATATGATGTTTTATTTGTTTTTATTTTGATGTCTGTTTGACCTTTTAAGTTTACTTTCTTAAATTTAGGATACATTTTTCCTCGCTGTTTATTTTTTATATAGGCGATTTTTTGCGATTGAAAATCTGGGGGTTTGTTTCTTGTTTCATTTCGCTTTTCGATTATGTCCTGTTTAGTTTGCTCGTTGACTTCTTTTATACGTTCATAGAGCTTATTCGATGTTTCTTTATAAGTTTGTACATAGTTTGAAATTATCATATTATCATTAAGATCGAACGGATTTATTGATTTTATATGTTCTGTGATAATTTCGAATGGGGTATATTTCGTAACACTATGTATTGAATTATTATATCCCATAACGGCTCGTTTGATTAATTGTTCCGTATTTAGATTATTATGGTCTTCCTGTAAACAACGATAACTTTCTATAATTGATGAGTGAAATCTCTCAACAGGGGAATTTGAATTACTATTTTTGGGTGTAGTAAAGTGTAATTCGATTTTGTACATTTTACAAAAATCTTCTAATTCCTTGTTTTTAAATTCGGTACCTTGATCCGCGGTAATTTTTAATGGAAGTCCGTGATGTGTTATAAAATTGAATAGATTTTCTATCACTTCTACTCCGGTAATAGCTTTAAGAGGGTAGGCTTGTCCATATCGAGAAAATGAGTCGATAATGGTGACAAAAGCTTCGCTATTGATTCTGAAAGTGTCCACATGAATGTGCTCAAATGGTTTTGAGGCTGTTGGAGTGAGGTTAAATTTGATTATTGGTGGATCTCTATCGTACTTATTCTTTTGGCAAGTCTCGCAATTGTTTATATAGTTTTCTATATCTATAGACTTTCTTGGCCAATAGAATATTCGGCTGAGTGCTGCTTTCATTTCATTCATGCCTCTATGACATGTTTTAGTCGTGTGATACATTTCTAACTTTTCTTTCTGAACAGAGAGCTTCTCAATGTCTTCTAGAAATGTAGTGCAATGCACTAATTTATATGCAGAGTTTCGAAATAGGTTTTGTAGAGTCACAGTAAAATTTCGTGCTAATAAATCGTTTCTAAAGAAAATTGCATAAACTCGTTTAGGGTCTAAATTTTCTTTTAGTAATTTTACGATATGAGGTGTTGGATTTCTATTAGAGATAGTGACATACATCCTATTATTTTCAAAGACTTTTTCTCTTCGTATTAGAATATTTTCTACTTCTCCGTCGGTGATTATTATTTGATTTTTATATTCATTGATCGGTCTTTCGGATATTGGTATTGCAAATATCGGGTTTTCTATTGACGTATGCACTGTTTCATTGTCAGTGGATGGTTGAACTACTGGTAATTGAATATTTGGTGGTTTAATTTGAATATCGCTTATAATTTTTATTTTTGGCTCATTGATATTCAATTTCAAAAGTTCTTCTACTGTTTGTCTAAATTAGGTAAATCCTCTTCACTTCGATGTAACAAAAATTCTTCTATGATTTCGTCCGAGTCGCCTAAATTGTTAAATATTGATTCTGTCTCTATGGCGTTGATATCTACAGGGTGTCTTGAAAGTGCGTCTGCTGCTTGGTTTGTTTTTCCTTTCTTATATTTTACTTCATAGTCGAATTCTTCTAGTTTTAATCTCCAGCGCATTAGTCTTGAGTTTGGCTCTTTTAATGACATCAACCATTGTAGCGGTTTGTGATCGGTATATATTACAAAATTTTGTCCAAATAGGTATGGTCTGAAATGTTTACAACTCCATACAATAGCTAAAAGTTCTTTTTCTATTGTTGAGTAATTTATTTCTGCTGGATTCAATGTACGAGATGCATAGCAAATTGGGTGGTTTTCTTGTGAAAGTATTCCTGATATAGCAAAATTTGAAGCATCAGTGGTCAGCTCAAATGGTTTGGAAAAATCAGGGTATGCTAAAACTGGTTCTGATGTTAACGTATTTTTACAAGTGTTAAAGCAATCAAAAAATTCTTTTGTATGTTCTACCTTGCTATCTTTTTTGAGACACTGTGTCAATGGTTTGGTTAACTTCGCAAAATTTTTTATAAATTTCCGATAATAACCAAGTAAACCAAGAAATGCTTTGATTTCACGCTGTGTTTTTGGAATGGGGTATTTTTGTATTGCAGAAATTTTCTTTTTATTTGGTTTTATTCCGTTGGGTGTTACAACGTGTCCTAAAAATTCTACTCTTTACACAAAAATTCACACTTGTCTATCTGGATTTTTAAATTTGCTTCTCTTAATTTTTCGAATACTATTTTCAGATTTTGAATATGTTCTGTTAGGCCTGTGCTTATTACGATTACGTCGTCCATAAACACCATACAAATTTTATTTTGTACGTCCTTAAAAATTTCATCCATTACTCGTTGGAAAGTGGATGGAGCATTTTTCAATCCGAATGGCATCCTTAAAAACTCATACTGTCCATTTTCTACGCTAAATGCGGTCTTTTCGATTGAGTTTTTATGCATTTCTATTTGATGAAATCCACTAGCTAAATCTAGTGTAGAGAAATACTGGGCTCGTCCTAGCTTGTCCAAAATATCACTTATATTTGGGATTGGGTATCGATCTGAAATTGTTTTTTCGTTAATTTTCCGAAAATCTACAACAATTCTCCACTTCTGCTTTCCAGAAGCATCGACCTTTTTTGGAACAATCCAGATGGGTGATGACCAAGGACTACTGGATGGTCTTATTATTCCTTTTTCGAGCATTTCATTTATACTTCTTCTTTATGAACAAATGGATATCGATATGACTTGGTGTGTACAGGGATATCGTCCGTTGTCCTAATTTCGT
>JAEQML010049029.1:0-52005 GCA_016904865.1 Pissodes strobi | reverse complement strand
AGTGATTATTTCACCAAATATTCGGTAGAGGAGTCTTGCCGATTGTAAAATAGGCCCCAGTTAGCGTAGTGAAACAAACAATAAGGTATAAATAAGTAATACTTATAATAATTAGACTTACTTGAAATAGGAAATCCCGGGTATTTTGCCTCTACTACTACAAAGCACAACCATACACTTTCAGGATTCTATTTTGATAGCATCGCCGATTGTTTAT
The DNA here is from genome assembly GCA_016904865.1 of Pissodes strobi. Classification (NCBI taxonomy): domain Eukaryota; kingdom Metazoa; phylum Arthropoda; class Insecta; order Coleoptera; family Curculionidae; genus Pissodes; species Pissodes strobi. Next base: position 51,788 of record JAEQML010049029.1, on the reverse strand, counting down.
CTGCGTATTGTTCAATGTAAACGAAAATCAAAATAGGTTACGTACAAACCACAAACGTGAACCACTAAACTAAAACTAATTAAGCAACTACAGACACTAGGTCCAAAGAAAGTAAAAAAAAGTAAAAACTAGAATTATTAACTCAAAACCCCGCGCCGTCAAAACGAAAACACGTCAAAGACAAAAGCCAAGTTCGATCCTGACCGACGCCTGCTGATACGGCAAGTGTTTTAGCGCGCATGACAAAACGGTATCTTTTTTGTTTACGTTTTTCCATTTTACGTCGATTTTGTCATGCGCAGAAACCTGTTTTTTCGCCCATAGGTTGCCACTTTTGAATAGTGCGACAGGCGGCTATTGCTTATCCACTCCTATACAAATCAATGTAGCAAACGCAAACGTCGCAAACAGCAATTACTGCCCTGTCCCACTGAACTAGTGCAAGCTAGACGTTCCACGTTTCTTAAACGTTTCGTCGTCAATAACTGATTCAAAATATAAAAGTGCGGCACAAAAACACACGAATATATTGGTGCTTGTGCATTAAAAAAGGACGCACATACACGCAGTGCCGAAGTTTCATACTGATCGAGTACGCGTCATCGGTTATTATTCTTTCTTCGTCATTTACTTAATTTCATATAAAGAGCCAAAGCCAAGACGTCACGTCTGAACTTATTTCAACAGATCCTTGCTATTGCGCAGGCTTATACGCTGCTTATTTTGTCAGAGACTACTGTGATTTTTGTTAAATTTATTGCTCGTAAATTTGCCACTTTTTCAGTAAAGAAGAAAGGGTATTGTTATTCCATGTATATAGTTCAGTGGCAACGATCGAGTTACAGCAAGCAACAAAGAATGACCAGTCAGGATCGGTAATAGATATAGATATTTCTTCTTCCGGAAGATTTACTACTTTACTCGTTATCCTGACACTGGGAAGCAAACCACGTGCAATACTAACTCCTGCAACAATTTTGAAATTCTTGGTGGAATAACAAGTTTCGGCCAAATATTTGGTTTCTTTCTTGATTTCTGCATTAGTTCTATCCACCATGCGATTAAACTGCCACTCCCAACATGACGATGAACAAGACGAACATGACTCCCCATCATCCATTAAATTCTCGATATCTGAAGATGGTATGGAACTATAACCCGACATGATTTCTAAGTAGATGTTTGCGCTTAACTAAAAATTGTCTCATAATAGGGGGCTTATATAGGGAAATTTCCCACCACATTTATTATAATGAGCTACATTTGTTTATATTTAATTCCAGAAACAAGAGTTTGGCTAAAGACCAGCCGCTATCTCTTTCCTTAAATTCACACGCTTTGCAGGACAAAATTTGTTTGAAATCGGTAAATACTTCCTCGAGATCTGTATTTTTGGAAATAGATATATAACACGAGTTAAAAGATTTTATATCCAACGTTTTTTGAGAAGCTAATAGATATAATCCAAATAATTCCATATTTACTTTAAGATTTAAATGATCTGAAAGACCCTTTTCAATCAAACGAATAATTTTTGGTTTAAGTTCCTCTAAATATAACATCACATCTATAGGATGTAACTTGGTAGAAAGCCTATAACTAATCATTCGATTTTTGAATGCAGTTTTAACTATTTCTACGCCTGTTTCTAGCTCAACACAACATTTATCTTTATGTTTATGACTAAGTCTATGCGAATGAGAGAAAACATTTTCCCCGCACTCCTTACAGAATAAAGACATTTTTAAGACTGGGAGGAAAACGCTAGAATATTAATATTTATATATATAATTTATTATACAACATCTTTGGACCCATCAACCCAACTATTATCAGATTTATCGAAGCCAAGCCACTTTACAAACATTTTATTTCCTTTCTTTTTCAAAATCTGTTCTATTAAGAAAACATCGGGCTGCTTAGTTTTTTGTAGTTCTTCTTCATAAAAACAGCCACTTATGGGCTGTCCTCGAAAATCTTCTAATATATAAGTTGTAGGGCTTGTGATTTTTATTTGAGATATTTTAAACAACTCGGTAGTCCAATTTGGAGTATATCCTTTTTGAAAAATATGTTTATATTTACTTATTCGAACAACATCACCTACTTTGAATTTTTGTTTTCCAACAACTTTAATATGTCCAAAAATAGAATCATTCGATTTATTAACATCTTTCGGCCGCATCTGAATCGTTCTATGCTTTGAGTTGTTGTAAGTATCTGTAACTTGTTCCAACAAGTTTATCCACTTGTGGTTGCCATTTAATGTGAATAATATAAACAGTTTCTCCTTTATAGTTCGAATTACACGCTCTGCAATAGATGCTTTTAAAACACTAAATGTACTATAGTGGCGAATTCCATATTTTTTCATAAGATTTTGAAATGGGGCATTATAGTATTCTTTACCATTATCAGAAACAAGTTTTTTTGGTATTCTCTTCGATGTTTTCAAAATATGAGTCATCGCCTTTGAAACATCTTGAGCAGATTTAGATTTTATGGCTCGGGTCCAGAGATATTTCGAAAAACAATCAATTACGACAAGTATATACTTATACCCATTATTTTCACGAGAATACTGATCGAGTTGGGCCAGATCTGTGGCGAAGGTATCATCCAAACCATATTGAGTAAACCTTCTTCGAATAAATTTTTTTCGAGCAGGACGATGAAGTTCTTTTACTACTTGCTCTCTAGCATCTGTGACTGTAGACATTCTTGAACTGAATATAAATGTCTACATCAATGTTTTTTATACTAAATTCTACTTTGTATTTAGTGGCTGAACCATAGATCCATCAATCGCATAATATCCTTTAAGTTTATCCAAATCAGTAGTAATGGGTTTTAGCGCATCAGCTATAACAGTAGCTGCTATATCTTTCACCATGGTTTTTTCCAAATGTGTATAATCCAATTTTGCTTTTAAAATTCGAGTATTTTCTATTTTGAGTTTGTCCAAATCAATGGAAATAGGTTTCAATGCATTAGTTACTAAGATATTAAGGAAATCCTTTACTCGAATTTCTAGTTGATCAAAATCATGCTTCAACACCTGGATAATATCTTTCTTGGTGGCTTCAAATGTTTTCTCTATAACCAAAATTCCCTCGCTAATATTCTTTATGCTGATTTCTACTTTGTCTATTCGATCTTTGATTTTTTCTGTGTCGCTTTCAAATTTATCGTCAATATTATTAATCCCTCCACTAAGAGTATGAATAGTCTCGTTTAAGCTTCTAATAATATCACGAAGCTGATTGGCAGTAGTATCAACATAATTTTTAGTTGATGCATCATTTCCATCTGTAGGTGCTTTAATATTACATAACCTAGGATTTTCAATATTATAATCACCGTCACTAGTGAAGGATAAAATAGACTGAGAACGAACAACTTGTGTTTGTTTACGAGTAGAAGACAGAGAATGACCAAACTTGTTCATGGCTAAAACTATAATGAGGAATTATACATCTAACATCTTATTTAATACGCTCCAACACATCCAACTATACAAGTTCTTCTAAAATACTCATGATCTCGTTCAAATGATTACCGTTTCCTGCTTGGTGTGACGCATAGAGCTTTGCAAGGCGATCGACTAACTCATTCACATCGTCATAGTAAACATACTGCTTTGGTTTCTCATTATATTCCATTAAAGCAGCACCGCTAGATTTAGTATTTGATCTAGTTTTAGTCTTTGCAGGAATTTTAGTTCCTGAAGGAGATTTATTACTGAATGAGCCGCTTCTAGTTTTAGCAGCTTCCGATGCTGCAGAAGTCGGTAGTTTAATCAATGGCCTTACAATGTTTTGATATTTTGCTGAATTAGTTCCTTTTATTTGTCCGCTTGGACTATAATTCCTCCTGTGAACGTTTGTTCGATTTAAAATATCTTTAAATTGTAGAACATCTGTTTTTGTATTATATTTAGGATTTTTTAAAAATAATAATTCATATAATCCACGTGTCCCCGGATATTCAACAGCACCAACCTTAATATCACCATTAGGCATGAAATCTACTTTTTGTGAACCCATCGACCAACCATCTGATGTTTGATCGTGTTGTAGACCATATGCATGATCGATCTGATCAGAATCTTTGAAATATTTATCAACAAACTCTCTTGATATTTCTGGATATTGCTCTAAAAATTCTTCATATGCATCGCTTCTCTCAATGATAGATTTTTGAATATCATCTTTCAGCTCATGAATAGGTTTATTAAAAACATCATCTTCATCCTCCTCCTCATCTTTTATATAATCCTTTGATGTACCGGATACTAGTTCGAGTGGTAGATATTTCGGAGTACTGGTTCGAGTTGATTCAAGCTGATAAGGTTTTGGAAATTCATATGTTTCCTTTATCTGGGTTTTTGGTATTTTAGTTACTTCGCGTCTCTTAAGTTTTTTCTCGGCATTCTCCACAAGCTTATTCAAAGGTTCTTTTATGGGATTCAAAATTTTGTTGAGAGCCTCATCTTCTTCAGAACGCTCCAACTTTAATGATAAATACTTTTTTCTAATAGATCTGGCAGTATCATTAATCCTCTTCTTAACATCTTTATCGAATTTGCTTAAGACAGGTGGCATGACTGAACAGCTAGACAGGATAGATTAACCAGGACAGACAGGTTAGATAGACTGGACAGACAGGTTAGATTGATCAGACAGACAGGACAGACAGGTCGGACAGCCCTGTTTAAGCTGTATAAGTAGTATATAGACCTGTATAGGCTGTTATAGTAGATAACCAAGTATTACACAGATTGGAGATGTGCTCTCAATCAGATCACGTCTTATACTGAGAATCATCATTAGCTTAAGGTATTATATAGGTATCGAACTTGTTTCTATATCTACCTTTACGAATATCATCATCTTTAACTATTACTAGAAATCCATATTTATCCTTCCAAGTCTCTGAACAAATATTTTTAAAAATATTCATCGACATATCGGTGTTTACGTGATCATCATACACATGTTTGAGATTCATATCATCTTGTTTAAATAATACCAACATGTTTGCATTATCTCGAACTAGCTGTTTAGGTATTTTCGAATATGTTTGACATAAATAGAATGAATCAATTGCATTATGTCTCCCCATACAAAAGTAATTCCTTATCTTATCCTGCTTCTCACAAGCCACATCATCGAATATGAATACAGACTCAGGTTTGCTATTTTCGGGGTCTATTACAGTATCATTATCACTATACCCATAAAACTTAACACCCTGTACTTGCTTCAAAACTTGTTCGAGGAATTTATACTTATCTTGATATAAGGACTTTGAATATACATATACGTTTTGAAATCTTAGCCCATTTACATCAGTTAAGAGACTTAGCATAACGTTCGTTTTTCCGCAATTACTCGGACCGCAAATGATTGCACGTATCGTATCTGGCAAGAGTTGACTATGTCGTTTTCGATTACTAATTTTCTTTACATCAAAATTGGCTATATTAATATTAAGTTTCTGTTTTTCTTTTCGCATTTTATATAAACAGTGTACACCCTGCCGTGTCTTTAGTAGTAATGAATGTGTTGAGGGGTGAAGGTCTCTTAAATAGGACAATCAACAAACTTCCTTTCGAGCTACATCTCCCAGGATATTCGTATTGTGGTCCAGGTACGAAACTTGAAAAGAGATTAGTGCGAGGCGATCTTCCTATAAATAAGTTGGATAGTTACTGCAAAGACCACGACATTGAATATTCTAGAAGCGAGGATTTGAATAAACGTCATTAAGCAGATAAGGTCTTGGAGAACAGAGCTTGGGAACGAGTTAAAGCCAAAGATTCAACTTTCGGTGAGAAGAGCGCAGCCTGGTTCGTTACTTCTGCAATGAAAGCCAAGCGTAAGATGGGTATGGGATGTGAAAAGCCATTCAAATCATGTGTTTTAAGTAAAGTGAAGAAACATGTAAAACATTATGGAAACGGCTCGCCTAAAGATAATATAAAATTAGCGCTTAAAGCCGCACGAATGTCTATTAAACAAGCTGGAGGACGGAGAAAAGTCAAACTACCAAGAGTTATTCGAGTACCTAAAATCGGAGGAATTCTTCCACTCATACCAATTTTCGCGGCATTGAGTGCTTTGGGTGCTTTGACTGGTGGTGCTGCAGGCGTTGCGAAAGCTGTAAATGATGCCAGATCAGCAACAGATAAACTAAAGGAATCTCAAAGACATAATCAAACAATGGAAGCCATTGCTTTAGGCAAGAAAGGTAATGGTTTATATCTTGCAAAACACAAGACGGGTTATGGTTTGTTTCTCAAGAAGATGTCAAAAAAACCCCAGTAAAGCTACCTAGACGACCATTGACTAATATAGATATAGAGCGATATGCGAAACTATTGAACTTGGTTAATTTCCGAGGAGTATTTATGCGAGACACTTTACCGAAAATTCCAAAGAAGAACGAATGTGGTGTAATTAATCTTGATTCGGACAAAGGTTTCGGAACACACTGGGTAGCTTACAAGAAGATTGATAATAAAGTAGTATACTTTGATAGTTTTGGAAATTTAAATCCTCCTAAAGAAGTTGTTACTTATTTTAAAAAATGTAAAATATATTTTAATCATGATCAGTATCAAACATATAACACATATAATTGTGGTCATCTTGTATTATCATTCCTTTTCAATAAATCAGTATAAAACACATGTTTGTTTGATATTCATCTAGTCATGTCGCAGACATTCACGCTGAAAGGTCGATCCAGTTGTTTAAGCGTTGATATTAATCCTCCAATCGAGTTAGATAGCAGATATACATATTCTGTGGCGTTGATATCACTCAGTACTTGGAACTCAATCCCAAACATCGAGCCAGGACGAAACAAGTTTTACTATTTCATTAACGGACAGAAACAAGTATTGGAAATTCCAACAGGATCTTACGAAGTTTCAGATATTGAATCTTGGCTACTGTCGGCTTTGGCTAAAGATCAAAAGGGGAAAACTCTCATCTCTTTAAAACCGAATAATAATACATTAAGGTGTGAGCTGAAGTGTGTTTATAACGTGAATTTCCAGCCCGAAGATAGCATCGGGAGATTATTAGGATTTTCTAAAAAGCTGTTGAATGCTAATACACGTCACGAATCAGATCTCCCAGTAGAGATAGTACAAGTAGTTACCATAAGAATAGAGTGTAATATTATATCTGGTTCTTATTATACCAGCAATCCATCGCATACATTGTACGAGTTTACACCGGCTGTAGATCCTGGGTACAGTATAATTATTGAACCAAGAAACCTGATTTACCTGCCTGTAAACAGATCTAGTATCGATAATATTACTATAAACATATTAGATCAGGAGTCAAGACCTGTTAATTTCAGAGGTGAAGAAATCGTTGTTAGATTAGAACTTAAAAAATATGGGGCTAGTTTTTAACCAAAGAGGAAACTATTTAAATACCAACACTTCTACCATCAGTGTTGCCGATTGTCACATAATTATCAGATTTTAACATAATTTTGCCAGCAGTCTGATACAAAATTTGAGGATGGCATAATTATCAATTTTAACATAATTTTAACAGACAATTTATTCTACTTTGATATTTAATACAGTGGCTTTATACAAAAAGGCTCAGTAAGATTTAAAGTATTTAAAAGGCCTCACCTGCATTGAAAGATCCTTTTTACAGGCGTAGCAGACTATATCAAAATCGGCCTCTCATATTGGTCGATCCATCTTGTATTACAATATGTCATCGAGATACAATCGATTTGTCGCAACAGCTCTCTTAGCAGAGAGGTTTAGATAGTTGGGTCCCACCTGGACGGCACGGGTTCGAACCCCATTGCTTTTTTTTTTATTTTTTTAAGATTATATTTCTAAACAGTTTTTTTCTTGATTTTGGGTATGTCTTGGGTTAGTTTGGGTTAGAACCTGGTTAGTTTGGGTTAGGAAACTAACCAGGTGCTTACCCAATCTAACCCAAGACATACCCAAAATCAAGAAAAAAAGCTGTTTAGAAACATAATCAAAAAAAAGCAAGGGGGTTCGAACCCGTGTTTTCCAGGTGAGACCCAACGATCTAAACCTCTACACAACGAGAGCCCTTGATTGATTGCATCACGAAGACATATTGTAATACGAGATGGATCGACCAATAGGAGAGGCCGATTTTGATATAGTCGGCTACGCCTGTAAAGGAACTTTAAATGCACAAGATAGAGCCACTATAACCATCGGTTCGAGTGGGAGACATCTAAAGATGCGTATCTACCAAGTGCGCAAAATATTTGCGACTGTTCGCAAACTAATGTTTGTTTGGTGGAGACGTTTATCACGCGCATTAGCAAACGTTTGCAATCATTTGGTCGTGTTCCGAGCGGTGTAGGTACATCAAAGGGATTTGTTGTTTGTGTGTGCGCTTTGCTTTTTTGGGTATCTACAGTTGTTTGCGAATAATTGGCTGGTGGAGACGATTGCCAATAATAGAACTGCAAACGTTTGCTCGCAATGATTTTTTGGTGGATACGCAGCTTAAAAGATTAACCTTTACCTATTCAGTGACTTTTAGATCGCCTACAGTCAATACCTTAGGAGGTATTACGTTGGTGCCGTGGTATTACTACAGGCTACAGTGCCTTTAAGCCACTGTAAGATCACCAAAGCCACTGTCCACTGTAAGATCGCCTTGTTTTCGGCGCCATCTCTTTGTTCATGGCGTAATTGGGGGTAAAATTTTAAATTTTTAATAAACGGCGAATCGCAAACCTTTTTTTTGGAAGTATCTGCCCAAGGCCTCCGGCCTGACGAGTACTAAGCTTGCGCGCGCATCATTAATACATTTCTGACAAATAGATGTCTTTATGGTCCAAGGAATTGCTTCCAGCGGGTCTCGTGTTGCAGTGGTTAGATGCTGTATTTGTGACACGATCACACGATAGCCCGGGTTCGAATCCAGCGGCAAAACCTGTTTTTTTTTGCGTGAAGTGAAAAAATACAGATGTAACATTGTGATGCGCGCGCAAGCCCAGGACTCGTTAGGCGGGAGGACTCGGCGGATGGTTCCAAAAAAAACGAACCTCATGGTGAATCAAAAGATATATTTTGTTGGTCCCGCCATCTTTGGGTTTTAACATAATTTACATCAAAATCTGATAATTTTGGCTTAGCCATCACATAATTTCAATTCATGCCAGCGGCAACACTGTCTACCATAGCCTCAGTCAGTAGACAACCGGCAGAGCAGTCACTCACCTGTAGAAGTTTAGTGCAGCTACATCCAATCGCAAGCAATTATGGATATCGTATCAGGAAAACTACAAATATTTCACCCAGTCAACGTAGATGAGTCTATCTCTCGAGAAGAATGGCATACATATCATCCATTCACGAAATCATTTAACAACAGCGATGAGATAGAAATAGTTATCAACCAACAAGATATTTTTATGGATATTAGCCAAGCTGAGATTTATATAGAAGACCGGTTCCTGCTCTCTCACAAATAATGCAGGTGCTTTCTTATTCGAATCCATAACCTATGAATTAAATGGTAAAGAAATTGAAAAAGTACGTGATCCTGGTGTTACTAGTACGGTTAAAAGCCTTTTATGTCTTAACGAGCATGAGAGTAAGGCGTTGGATATCTCAGGATGGTGTTGGCCTGGCGGGGTGATAAAATCCTTTGTTCAAGCATCTGGAGAATTTAACTTACTCATACCGTTGAGCTTTTTCTTAGGTATATTTTCTGATTATACAAATGCTATTATGGGTAAACAGAAAATTAAACTAGTTCGAGCTAGGAATGATGCTAACTGCTATGTCAACACTACTGGTGATAAGAAAGCTTCCATATCAATTTCAAACATCGAACTAAGAGTTAAGCACATATACCCCAACGATTTATTAAAGCTAAAACTGTTTGAAGAAATCGCTAAAGATAAACCAATATTTATGGGATTCAGAGGATGGGAAATCCATGAGCTACCTGCGCTAAGAAATACAAAGAGAGATATTTGGACTGTGAAATCCATGTCTGAGAGAGCTCGATATGTTATTGTATTTTTCCAGAAAAATCGTAAAGACAACCCTAAATCCGATATTACGTATTTTGATAATTTAAATATTACTGATGTTAGATTATATTTAAATTCCGAGGTTTATCCATATGAAGCGCTCAATCTGAATTTTGGAAATAAACAGTTTGCAGAACTGTATAGAATGTATACCGAATTTCAAAAATCTTATTTGGGAAAAACTCTTAGCGAACCATTATTGGATTTTACTGCTTTTGTAAATAGAGCTCTATTTGTTATCGATTGCTCCAAACAAAACGAAGCTCTTAAAAGTAGTACTATCGATGTGAAACTAGAGTTTCAAAGTTCAGAAAATTTCTCTGATGATACTCGAGCATATTGTATCATTGTACATGACAGAGTTTTGGAATATTTACCTTTATCAGGTAATGTTCGAAACCTGATTTAATCAGTTTACAACAAACCTTGATAAGATGAAGTTCTTAGTCCTAGATGCTCAAGGTTATTCTACGCCTGATTTTCAAGTTAAAGAACTTGCTATATATGATGGCAAGCAAATAAAAACATGGATTTTTAAACCACAAATATTATTTCGAGATTTGAGTGAGTCACAAAGGAAAACTACGCAATATGTATTTTTAAATATTCACGGTATACATTATAAAACAGGAAATACTGAGTATAATCAACTTAATCAGATTCTTTATCGAGAGCTTCAAGACGTGGATACTATTTATGTTAAAGGATATGTAAAAAAAGATTTTTTAATTAAAGCCTATTCTGAGATGTGTTTAGAAACACCTAACATTGTTAATTTAGAATTTTCAGAGGGCGAAATACCTAAATTAGAACGTAGTGATTCAGCATGTATACATCATAAACTTAAAATTGGTTCTTGTAGTGTTAAGAATGTTGTTGTATTATATGATTATATTGCAAGCCTGTTACCTCAATAAATACTTTTAATCAAACTATGTGTTTTATTTATGTAAAAAAAATAGATAAATACAACCGATCTCGACATTTAGGCTCAGTCTATCTTTAGATTATGTCGAGTACACTACTTACGAGAATTCATAAACATTTAGAAAATCTTGTAAGTGTGAAAAAAGATTTAGTGTTTTACGAAAATAAGAAAAAATTATTTTCCGACTTTAAAAAACTTAGTATGGAATCAAAGTGGAGCAAGGTGTTTGAAACAACTTCGAGATCTGGAAATCAGACAGAATCTAGTGATGCTAGAAGAATGGTTCCAATGCCTGTTTTACGAGAGTTAAATATTGATGATATTATAAAAATTATTGCCTCAGACGATCAAGTTATTTTGAAGCATGTTGGTGATGTCTCAATTTCTTTCACCCCTGATGAATTCATGGACTTTTTAGCGTTTCTCGAATCAATTAATGATAGTTGGTGTGATACGAATTTCTACATTGGTGAATATATCTATATAAGCTACTGGCATGAAGAGGAAAGCAGAGGCCTAACTATTTGCGATATGCGTACTAGAGACTGCATTTCCTGGAATGAGTGTAACATAGATTTAGTTTTAACCTATAAATATGACTTGTATGGATTTATGGATAAACTAGACTAAGAAATAAAATAACTTATTAAAAAACAAAATGTTTTATTTCTAATGTAAAAAAGTTGTATAAAATGTGTCTAAAAATGGTGTATAAAATATAAAAAAGCTTAAGTCTATAAACATACATATAAAAATTATTATCAGAAATAAACAAATAAATATAATAATATAATAATAAAAAACTTAACTAATAATAAATAACTTAATTAAACCCATTAAAAACATCGTCTTTGCCAACCAAAAGAAATAAAATAAAAAAAGCTGTTAGATCAGTCTTGGCTCTTATGGAATTTCCGATGATTCCTTATACAATGCTATATCACGATGGCCTATCGCAAGCGTGTACTCAGAACCGTCAATAATGAAGCGTTTGTCGTCCGCGTAAGACAAAGCTACTTTATTTTTCAGTTCGACATACATATCGTGATGATGCGAACGGAACGTATTCATCTCGCGATGAATTTCCGTGCCTGCTACGTCAACAGCAGTCTTGTAGTCTTCAAGACTTAGTTCTTTTTTAGTGATGCAGTCAGGCACCCCCTTTGCTTTTTTGGTTACGTTACCCTCCGCATTAACACAATATGCTTTCGCTCCGGTTCCAAAGAACTCCCACACTATCTTTCCTGCATACTCATCTTTCATTCGCCCAATGAATGATTTGTTTACAGGAAGATCGTATGGGTTATCCTCTGAGTAATTAGATGTATCAAATCTATCCAAATTATCACGCATGTCGTCATAGAAATTTTCTGTTTCAATATTTAAAATAAGAGAGTCAGTATCGGTATAGAGTAGAGTGGCTTTATTCCCGTATTTTGGTTTAATATAACTATACAAAAAGTCGTACATGATCGTTTTGGATATGTCCAAGATGGCAAATCCCACGTATATGGGCTTATCATATGTGACTTTATGTTTAGTCATTTGAATAGCTACTAAATTTTCACTGTAAATCTCGGCGTTTTTGAAATGTGGTTTTGACATCCATGCTTCGGCCCCTAACTTTCTACCAATATTTTCCCAATAGGTAATAAGTTTAACGTTTACCCTTTTCTCCACGTTTTCCATCGTTTTCCCAAACACAGCATTATTCATTAGTTTGAAAAAGTCTTTTTCAAACTTGTTGGTAGCAGCATTTCGTTTTGCTGTGTTTAGGTCAATGTAAATTTTGAGCCAGGGTGATTGACTGAAAGAGAGAACGCGGTGAATTTTTGTGAGTTTAAGGCCATGATTTAAAGCTTGTTGCAAATTTTGAAAATGAATAACGTATTTCGTTTTCGGCTGGAAATTTGGAATTAATTTGTTGATTTTTAATTTAGAATCTGGTGGCTTGATGGATTCTGGGCAAAAGGGTAACTCGTTGTGTGCATAATGCAGCTCTTCCGGATACTCTAAATCAACTTCAAAAACGTATCCGGTGTTTGAATTTTTATCAATTTTCATATAATCTAAATTTTTAATTTCGTCTTCCTCGAGCCATTTAAAATTACCCGTTGGTAAATATTGTGACATGGCTGCACCGTATAAATTGGTTGCATCCAAATACATGAGGTAGGAGCTTGGTTTGGAAGCATCATAATGAGGCATATACTTATTATTTGCAAAAGATTTCCTAACACTACACTGACTGACTCCCCCGCGAATCCCGTGTTTAAAGAAGTGTACCATGTCTAGATCCGTTAAAAGCTGTAGCTCTACAGAGGTGACCTTGAGAGCGGCGCAAAACGACAGCGATGGGGCTGTATAAAATTGACATGGATCTAGGCCGTATGTTGTGAGACACACTTCTCTAAAATTCTCAAAAACATCTGCTAAAATTAAAACGTCGGATTTTAAGTATAAATCTGAATATTGACCTAAATTCTCGCATTTGAATAAATTCCATACAGTCTGTGCACGCTTGTAATCTTCTTGTGTGATGGCTTCTTTAAGAAGTTCGTTATAGAAGCCATCGATTGATGGTAGTTTGGTATAATCTAATTTTGAAAATGATGTCACGAAAGAATATGGAAAAACACCCTTCTGTCGAATAAGCTTAAATTCGTCTTCTCGCGGAAAATATTTTCGGACTTCTCGACATTGCGAGGGTTTTAAATTTTTACTTAAATTATCCAAACTTTGTGCCATGAAACGAAAGCTGTCGAGGAAACGTAATTTCAAAAATACCTGCGATTCCATACCGTTTCCAAGTTTGATATTATCCACCAAAATATGTTTGGTAAATGAAATATACTTTTCCTTATTTTGGGGGATAACATCCAATTTCTCGTTTTCGGGAGCTAGTTCTTTCACGAATAGGTGAGAATCGAAACCGGACATGTTGTGGAAAAAGATGGGAATGAAGGAAGGGACTTTGAAATTTAGGTTGCATATAGAGTGAGCCGCGCCCCGAAATTTTCCCGTAAGATGACAATGATCCCTTACTGGTTTGTCGTCCAGCTTAAACGGTTTCTCGCAAATATGACAATCCTTAGCTTCACGAAACTCTCTCTCTTGTTCAATACTCATAGGAAGCATTGGCACAATATTTTTCAAAAACTGGTTATAGATCGATTTGCAATCAGTCTCTAACCACTTTACGAAAACTTTATGCGCGTCTTCCCCCCTAAATGTTTTGAATATAGAGTGAGAATCGTCGAAATCGCATTTAATATAGTAGGCAAAAGAATAAGGGATATGTTTATGCGTTCGCATTGTATAGGATATTTCAGGATCCAGCTCATTTTTCTCTATATTGAGGGGTTTAGAAATAGTCTCGAAATCGGCGTAAACAACAAAAGGTACCTTTAATTTCTTTTCAAAATCGGTAAATTTAAGAATATTCTCAGGAATCTCTTCGCCATATTTATTTTTCTTTAAATTTGTTGTCGGGACTTTGGCTAAAACGTGACCGCAATCGTATTTTTGATGTTCTGTTAATTTTTGTTGAGATGAAAAATATACCAAACACCCATCACACAAGTGTTTAGCATGATCATGTTTGCTTAGTTGATTTGATATTAAGCGAGACATGTTTCTTATTAAACAGTAATGGCTATTTCCACAGTCATCACTGATTAAAAGTAGATTGACATGCCTCGCTTTTCGTGATCTAGTAAAGTATAAAGGACCTACAACCTCAGTGATATTTCTGCCATTTTCAAAATTTTTATCTAAGCCATATACATTGACGGAAATATCATTGAGTTGTTCAAACTTTGAAATTACTTTAAGTTTAATCGGAAATTCCATACCTGTAAAGTCCAGTTCATTGACAAAACTTGTGTAGTGGTTGACACGGCGCGGGGTTTGTGTCCAATCAACTGGATGCAAGGAAGCCAAGACTGACCACATAAAACATTTTTCGTCTTGATTTTGAATGTTGAGAACAGCCTTCTTCGATTCTATTTCTTTTGGCAGCGGAATATATGACGATGCCTTCACTGGGTTGACCTTATTAATACACACTTCCAAATGGAGGAGTTGTTGAAGGGCCCAGCCTATAACAAAAGAAAAAATATTGTTTAGAATACAGAACAAATCAATGCTTGAAAATCATTATTTTAAAAATCGGGATAAAAATCGTGTAGGATAAGAATAAAATACATACCACTATCTTTTTCCTGGAACTCTGAAGCTTTTCTGTCCAAGATGGTCTGAAACTGGCTGAACAACTCCTCCAAGTCTGTCCCTTCGCTCACCGACCGGAACTTGGTGTTAAAAGACTTGACCTCCTCCAACTCCTTTGTTTGCAGGAGGAACCGGCCGAATAGCACCACACCGACTTTAATATGCCCAAATCTTGTTACTTGAGTTCCTACCAGCTTGATGAAGTTTTCTCTAAGATTACCTAAAAATCTCATCACACTGGTAGGATCTTGGCTTGAAGAAAGACGGTATGTTGCAACTCGGGTTCGGAATGCTGTCTCAACCACTACGACTGCTTCCTCCTGCGCTGCACAGGTGTTGGCGATGTGTTGGAGCTCCTCGAGATGTTCTCTCCATCGAGTGATGGAGATCTCCAAGCCACAGTCATCACATCGCCGTGTAGATGAAGATGAAGGTACTGAAACAAAAAAAACATTATTTGGTAAAGCAAATTATTATTATTATTATTATTATTATTATTATTATTATTATCATTATTATTATTATTATTAATATTATTATTATTATTATTATTATTATTATAACCTAAAATAAAACTTACTATTATCTTGGTCAAGTCTAACCCGTTTGGCCATGGGTTGTGATGGAATCTCAGCTGGAGCTTCGGGTTGAGGAATGTTTGATAGACCTCCAGCTGGTGTGTTGGCTTTTCGTTTGGCGACCCTATGCTTATCTACAAGATGGCGCTGGAGGGCCGCCTCCGATTTTAAGATCCCACCGCATTGATTGCAGGTTAAGGTTTTAGGTCTGCAATCCCCATGGCGTTTCAAAGCATCCTTCCTGGTGAACGAGCGGGTACAGAATTCACAGGCGGACATTTTCTGAAAAATCGAAAAAAAATATATATAATCCATATCTTAGCTATTTAATAATTTATCTCCTATATTTTATATTATATTTAGTTGAGCTATAAAAGCACAAGTCCTTACTCTAATGCCCACAGAGTTTACTTTATTTATTTTGTTTAACTATTTTTCGTATAACTTATACACAAATAACTCGTCTAAAGTCTATATAGTTTTGAGCCCCATTCGAAAAAATCGTGTAGTTAAACTATCATAGTTTACCGTCTATCAAGTTAGCAAATGTTCTTAACATACATAGATCATTCAACTTGAGTTATAAGAGAACAGTTTTTATATCTACAGCAAACAAAACATATTTAAATATCATTTAACCAAATTTAATTTCACTATATTCCTATTATTTCCCGAAGTAATTTAATAGATTCAAAAACTTACCGTATGCAAAAAACTTGGAACCACAAAGCACAAAATAAAACAGTGTCTAAATTGACGTTTGATTTAAGGTAGTGGCTTGCTTCACCGAGAGAACCAGTTTGACTGATTTTCGTGTTGAGTAATATATTTATAGACCGAATTGGTATTCGTCACACCGTTTTGTTACGACTTGCTGCCGCGGTCAGGTTGTTCTAATCCGCGCGTTGTGGTTGATATTATTTATGCATAGATTGTTACATCCTGCTAGCCCGCCAAGTCGTTGCATAAACAGGAGGTCGTCAGCCTGGCGCCTTGCATTATTTAAAAACTATTATTCAAATCATCAGAAATATGCTAATTATCATTGATATCGACTTGTATAGACAGGAATGGTTGTGGCTGATATCATTTATTTATAGACTATTGACCCGTCAGCCTGGCGCCTTGCATTATTTAAAATATATTATGATTGGTTTGCATTATTTAAAATATGTTAGTTCAAGTCGGTTATTAGATTTTTGTTTTCGTTAGAAAAAAGAGTTTTTGATATATTAAACATAGGCCCAAGTGACCTAACCTATAGCTATGACATCACGGCTTAGAATTTAATGGCGCCCCCCTGCTAGCACCGGTCTTCGCGGGAACCGCGTTACAGTTCATGCGTGGCCCGTCATTTGTCAGCTGTCATTTGTCAAATGTCACTTGTAATTCATCACATGTCGCGCTTTAAAAACAGGTGGTGCCCACGTGAGCGATTTGCCCACGTGAGCGGTTTTTACTACCGCGCAAGTCATTAACAGTCATCTGTCAGCTGTCAAATGCCATCTGTCATCTGTCGTTTGTCATCTGTCATCTGTCAACTATCTGATGCCACGCCTTTAAAAATGGCGTAGCCCACGTGAGCGATTTTTGCCACTGCGCACCTCCACCGCGGCGGTGGTCCGTCAACCGGCATAGTATCCCTACTCGAGTTAAATTTTCAGTTTGAAGTATAGAAGAAAGAAGTGAAACCATAGTATAAATAAACTAGTAGCTCCACTCCCTCAAATATTTTCAGCCGGCCGCAGAAAATCCGCAGATTATTGGCAGTAGCGCCTTCTGACAGCAATCTATTTTGACCTTTTCTGTTCGGTTCCACGACGCGACCCGACGTTGGCCGAATCGGCAGAATTACCCATGTGTTCGCGGTACACTGGATTGCTTCCAACCGTCTGATAGGTCAGTGGTTAGATAGTGTGTGTGTGATGCGAAGGTTGCTGGTTCAATCCCCGTCAGGGCCAAGCTATGTTTTAAATTCTTTTTTAGGTTATGTTTGTAAAAAGTTTTTTTTTCTTGATTTTGGGTATGTCTTGGGTTAGTTTTGGTAGCACTTGGTTAGTTCCTGTTTGTTGAGCTTCCGTAGCGAGCGAAGCGAGCGGATGGCCCTGCGAAATAACTTAATTATTGCCGACATTCGGGCAGTGGCCGAAGGTCACCAGAAAAGATAAAATCAGACCGCTGTCTGAAGGCGCGAAACTTTCGTATCGTTGATTGGACGACTAACCCAAACTAACCAAATCTACTAACAAAAAAGGTCAATCCCTCCGAGCTAAAGATAGGTATAACGCAAATTAAGGATTTTAAAGATGGCGGAGTATTAATTAGGTGCAAAACTAAAGAGGAAATTGAGAAAATAAAATCGGCAGTAGATAAAAAATTAAAGAATGGATATCAGATTAATGTTCCCGAGCAAAAAAATCGCCGTATTAAAATTACTGATGTAGATAAAAACCTAACAAAAGAGGAATTTGAAATGTTAGTACCCAATCAAAATCCTCGTTTTCGCCATGAAAATGCAATATTTAACGTATTAGTAGTTAAAAAATGAAAACAATGCAACACGTTTTTCTGCTTGAAATTAAAATGAAAGTAAAGATTTTTTTCAATTAAGTAAAAAAGAACCTAGCCCCGGAGAGTTGTATTGCAAATGCCCGGCCCCTGTAGGGGGGTCGTTTGAGCGCCACTAGTTCTAGCCAACTAAACGGAAAAAGCTCTGCTGCTGTTGTGCAGGGTGGCTAGGTCAGCTCATTAAATCAACAGGACTTAACTTCAAACCAACAAGAAAACGAGAATATAGGCTGGCTTATTAAATTAATAATTAATCACTTAACTTAACCTATAAAAAAAACACAATCTAAAATTTAAGAAACAATATATTTGCTACTAAGTTCTTTTTTTTTTTTTAAACACAGCAAGAATCTATCTGGAGTAAAATGTGAAATGGAAAGGCGGTTTGTTAAGACAAAAGAATGTCAAATGACGATTAAAGTAATTGATGAAATAAACAGAGCAAAATATGGAGATTGTGCGGAGACCAATTCAGTTGTTAATACTCGGTTCTGTATGCCTTACCACTAAATGCACTAAATACTACTAACCGAAGTGATCACTTTGATGTCAACTAAGCTAATTACATCTAGGTATGCGTGCGCTAATAGCTGCACCGACTTTAAATGTAGCGATAATAATATGTAGTAATGAACGGCATCAATAATTAAATCAAATGACTCGATACATTGATAAAAATAATAAAATTAAAGTAAAACTTTTGAAAGCTTGGCTATCAATGCCTGACTTATATTATAAAGAAAGAAAATTCAGAGCGGCTATGTTACTCGATAAATAAATGATAGGAATAAAATTATAGAAACTGTTTCAAAGCTCGACTGTTAATGCTTGATTTATATTAAAGAGAAAGAAAATTCAGAGCGAATAATGATAATAAATGAATAAATAAACTTAAGCTTCTTACGATACCACTTAGATCCGTCGAACTCTGGTAAAGGTGCCGGGCACCTGTTGGTACTGCTAGGGCACTGGCCCTGAGGGAAAACTAGCCGAGGTCTCGAAAGCTCGGTATTAGGATTGGCTCGAGTGTAGCCTGGTAGTTGAAGTGGTGGCTCTCTAGTAACTCCTGCTTCTAGCCTGCTCGTAACAGTTGTGGCCCTCCAACAAAGTTGTGGCCCTCCAGGAAAAGCCCTCGTTAAGTGTGTGTGAGGGCTAGGTAAATTCGACGGTCTCGGTCTTGTCTGACGAACGTGGAAAGCCTCTAATACAGCAGTATTCAGATCCCGATTAATCGGTCGTGTCAAAACACAAACAGAAAATCAACACAATATATCCCCAAAGAAAGGGTAGAATTGAATCACAATAAAATATTGAGTCTCTACGACTGCACTATCAGCAAACCTTCTCTTCGCCTCGATGGATATTTTAGAAGAGCCAAATCCTGAGTGTTCAGTAAATTTGTCTTTTTCACTTCTACGAGATTAGAGGGGGGAAATTTGTAGGGCGGAGAACTGCCGTATAGTATTCTAACGATTCGATACGAGGAATAATTCTAAGATAATAAACAACTTAGTTCTCGTTTATTGTGGTTGTAAAACGGCTGCGGAAGCCACAACTAATTCACCGAAATTGAATGATTCAAGAAATACCAGAGAATATTCCCTAACAAAACGATAAACTTTCAAAAATTTTAATCGACAGCTGGCGTTTACAAGAAATGGTACATTCCTATTACTCGGTCGAATGTTACAAAAACTACAGCCTGCCGTGTGAATATATTTAGAAGCAGGGGTCCCAAAACAATCTAACAATCTTCAAAAATGGCGACCGGCAATTGGTGTTCTGCAACCAAGGGGTTCCAAAAGGTTATAGAATATTCACCCCGTCAGTAAAATATGGATCGATGAATCTACTGTAGCGTATTTGTGGGTTTTATTAACAGAATTCTTAAAAATATATAACGGTATGCTGGCTGTTCCACGATAATGTAATATAAATCAAGCCAAGCCATTCTAATAATAATGTGCATCGCTTATCAACTAAAATAAATAGTAAATGAAAAACTTTTGTATTCCATGCATAAATTTAATCCAAAAGAACATCTTAATCAGCGTAACAGAGCGCTTTCGGCGATAACCATCATCAGTGCTACTTGTCAGTTGGATCAAAAGAACATATCCACAAGAGGCACAAACTACATCAAAACGACAACGGTCACATCAAAATTTAAATAACACTTTACATTTTAAGAAAGGTTCACGTAATTAAGACGATTATAGTTATTTATGTATTAAGGGCATTATGAAGATGTTTATGCCTCCAAGGGCAACAATCTTACAAAGCCGAGGGCCTTTGGCCCGAGGCTCTGTAAGTTGCCCAAGGGTATAGACATCAAGTAATGCCCGTGGTACATACAACATTTTATGTCCTACTCGAAAACATGTCCTACTTGAAGTTAAATTAAAAAAATATCAAAATCACGAAAGGTTTTTTACTTATATAGTTGCTAAATAAACAAATGTAATAAGTGTTCATTGTTGTGCTGTCAAAGTCAAAACTGAAATTCATATAAAATAATGGATTTTCTGTTGATTCCGGATAGAATTGCTGTGAATGCTGCCAAAGCTTTGGATAATCTTGTCCCAAAGAAGTCTAAAGACGTCTATGATAAAGAATATAAAAGGTTTGGGGATTGGATGAAAAATAATGATGTAAAAATTATCAACGAGACGGTGCTACTTGGATATTTCCAGGAATTGGTATGTTAAAATTGCTGTTGTCAATTATATTAAAATACTAATTTTGTATACCGATTATAGTCTGGAACATTCACTCCTAATTCCCTATGGACGAAATTTTCAATGTTAAAGAATACATTAATAGTTAATAAAAATATAGACATTGCAAAATATTGCAAGTTAGGCCAGTATCTAAAGCAAGCATCCAAAGGATATGAAGCGAAGAAATCGAAAATTTTGACTCGAGAAGAAGTGCTGAAATTCATCCGTGAAGCTCCCAATGTAACCTTTTTGATGTACAAAGTGGCTCTGTTATTTGGTGTATTTGGTGGGTGCCGCCGCCAAGAGCTAGTTAATATGTTGGTTGAACATATAGAGGATCCGTAGTAATAGTTAATATTCCCGAAACAAATATACTGGTCATTGTTTACGCAGAACTTCTGCAACTTTGTTGGCGGACGCGGGGGCAAACATGATCACATTGAAAAGACATGGTGGTTGAAAAGTTCAGCTGTGGCTGAGGGATATTTAGAAGACAGTATGTCTTGTAAAAAGAACATTTCGAAATTGCTAGCTGGAGTATCATCAATATCAGAAAACGTTCAATCATCGTCAATTTCTGTTAGTGAAAATCACGAAATAATGGAAAACATGTAACGCAGCAAATTCTCTGCTATTTGTAATTATTCAATTATATTTTCTAAGTCCATTTCTGATAAAATAAGATCCTCGATCTCATGGAACGGGCGCGAGCTATCCTTGCAATGCGAATCCAACATACTGCGAAAGGGGTATCCTATGCCTATCTCCGTTCAGCTCATAGCAAACCGCGGTACTCCTACCGAAACTACGAATCCTTTTCCATTGGACGTACCTTCCGATCGTGGGCGTCGCTTTCGCGACCCGCTTAGACGACACGGGCCACCCCCTTCTCGATGGCCGCCGTTTCCGGGACGTGGCAGAACAAAAGGACTCCAGTATTTCCTGTCGCGCAGACGGAGGCAATGACCAGAAGCCATCATGGATTTCGAATAACTCCTCCTCTTGGTCCTCCCTTTTCCGGAGATTCCCCCAAGAGTTTCTCCTCCTCTGGAAGGAGACCGACACTCCTTCTATAGTAGAGGGCTCGACGTTATAAAACCGACATTCCCAACCAAACCAGAATCAGTTAAGCAGTTCATCAGTTAAAGTCAGTTCTCCAGTTAAAAGAGTTAAACAGTACTACCCAGTCTAAAGTTCTAAAGTCAGTTCTCTAGAAAGAGACAGAGTTCTCAGTTAAAGTTTACAGTAGCCTACAAAGTTAAGTCAAAATCTCTGAATCTCCAAAGTTGTGTATAAGCCACCAGTTCCCAGTGAAAGTTATTCGCCCAGTAATAATTTCAGAAGCCGAGTTAATTTGATTTTCGTTTCATTTCTTATTCTCGATAAATCGCAAGACCGTAGATCTAGCGTTCGTTAATTAAACTCACGTTTAGAGCAGATTCGTACGTTCCTAAGAGCCGCTCGTCGCATATAATGCGTTTAGTGATTGTATTGACCGTATGTAAGTAAACAAATGTATTTAAATAACTTTATAAGCCAGTGATTACTTAGACTATATACAAATATCAATGTTATTAATATTTGCATGATAAACTTTCAACTACCAGTGACTATATCTCCATGTTTACCTAATAATGAACCAGTAATGTTGGATATGATGTATAAACCTATATAGACCTCATGTAATAAATTGATTTAAATGATAACTTAGCAGTCTTTTTTTATCGACCAAACTCGCAGAGTGCAGATAATAATACTTCCGATTAAAAGGTGAAGCGAACTCATAAACTAATTAACTTGTCGCCTGTCTAAAAGCTCCCTATAGGTCAATTTTTGTAACCGCTCGCAAAAATACTTACCATCTCGACCAAATAAAAATGCAGGTTGCGACAAACATTGACTTATCAAAGCCGGTAAATTCGTTTTTACTGGGTCTTTTCATAACTGTTCATTTAATATAAATGATAAATAAGTTTTTTCGTTAATAAAAAGTTGTTACTTTGATTTTTCCTATTTATTTCTCTTAATGCCCGAGGGCATTAGAAACTTCCTTAATGCCCTAGGGTATTATATACCATTTAAAGTGCCTGGTAACTATGGTATTATGAAATAATAATATTCGAGTAGGACATAAACAAATTAACAGACCAACGTGGGAACCACGTTTTGATGGAACGACCCACGTCGGTCTGTTAATTTGTTAATCGTTTTAATTATGTGAACCTTTCTTAAAATGTAAAGTGTTATTTAAATT
The DNA here is from genome assembly GCA_016904865.1 of Pissodes strobi. Taxonomy (NCBI): domain Eukaryota; kingdom Metazoa; phylum Arthropoda; class Insecta; order Coleoptera; family Curculionidae; genus Pissodes; species Pissodes strobi. The sequence continues at coordinate 28,436 of JAEQML010049029.1, read as the reverse complement.
TTGATGTGACCGTTGTCGTTTTGATGTAGTTTGTGCCTCTTGTGGATATGTTCTTTTGTTCCAACTGAAAAGTAACACTGATGATGGCTATCGCCGAAGGCGCTCTGTTACGCTGATTAAGATGTCCTTTTGGATTAAATTTATGCATGGAATACAAAAGTTTTTCATTTAGTACATTTCGTACATGCACACAGCCTTCACTCTTCATTTATTAAAATAAATAGAGTCACAACGTGTTATAAAAGCTAATACAAATACATCGTTAACCTATACTTAGAATATAGTTAATTTATTTTAAGAAAAGCGGCAATTTCAAGCGAATTGTTAGCAAATCAAATCAATATATTTAGAATTAATAAACCGATGAGTACAAAATATAGCATCTTTTTTTCCTAAATGCGGCATATAAATAAAATTTTAAAATTATTTGACATTGGCAAAATCGAACTGTTACAACAAAATATATGTGTATTGCAGAGTGTGATCCAGAAACGCTTGATATTATTATGTCTAGTGAGGAAAAACGGGTATTTATAAATTATTCTCACTGTAGAGTGTTTGAACATTTTCCAATGTTAAGATGTTATAAATGTGGCGACTATAATCATAAAGTTGAAGCCTGAAAAATTAAAATGGTCAGTGTCTGATTTGTCTAAGCAGTGAACACGAAACCAAAAGCTGTAATAGAAGGAAGAAATCCTGCATCCATTGTTTAAGAACAAACGCTGAAAACGGAACAAAGTATAACACAAACCACACAATTTTTTATTACAACTGTCCAATTTACCTTAAAAAAGTTGGAATTCAAAGGCAAAAAATAAAAACTTTCACATAGCAACCAAATAAGTCAGAATAAAAAGAAAACATTACTATTTTTCACCAGAATCTTCAGAGTTGAGAAATAAAATTGATCAGTGTGATATGTTATTTACGGAAGAAAATATTGACATTGTTTGTTTTACAGAACATTGGCTTAGCGATGGAGAATATGAAGTTTTAAAGTTAGATGGTTATATATGTTGTTCTGTTTTTGTAAGAAGTGTTGAAAATAATGGAGGGTGTATTATTTACTACAACAACAAATGGAGCGGCTTTGTTGAAAAGGTAAACTGGATTTCAAGTTACGCCAAAGAATCATGTTTTGAGGTATGTGCGGTTAGATTTGGTTTAGGTGATAAGATCATGAAAATATTTTGTATTTATAGATCTCCGGTCTCAAATGTTGTTGAGTTTTTTTTGCCACTAGACCAGCTTTTTAAGGTCTCTATGGAATTAAATACAAAAGTAATAATTTGTGGAGACATCAACATTGATTGGGGTTCTAATGATAACTATAGAACTATGCTGGATGATATATTTGTTTCATATGGAATTGTAAATTTAATAAATGAACCAACTCGAATAACGCCCATAAGAAGTTCTTGCATTTATGCACTATATGTGTATAAATTTGGATTTGGCACAAGTTGAGTGCAGTGTTATGCATATAATGGATTATCCGACCACTCAGCGCTAAAGCTTGATATACAATCTAACTTTACAACATATAATGATATACAATATATTAGATCTTATAACGAAAATAATTTTAATACATTTTTAAGACACTTACAATCTTTAGACTGGTTTACTATTTATGAGCAGAGCAATGTTGATAAGGCCTATAAGGATTGTATTAATATTATTAAATATTACATGGATCTGTCATTTCCATTTATTAAAGTTCATAACAAAAAAATAACACTAAACCATGGTTAACACCTGGACTTAAAATATCTTCTCGTACTCTAAAAAAAATATTTAAGGAAAAAAATAAGTCAAATAACCCCGTTGACAACGTCTATTATAAACGCTATAAAAAACAATTGGTTTAGCTAACAGGATGTATTTTGATAACTTATATATAAATTCAGATAATAAAAGTAAAGTTGTATGGAAAATAATTAACATGAATGTTAATAATAAAAAACAAACTCGAAATAAAAAACTTAATAAGCTGAACACTGAATTGGGAGTCCTTAGAGAAAATAAAGAAATAACAACATATTTTAATAATTATTTTGTTAATTTGTCAAATCAGATCGATTTTACCCCTGTAAATGGTAACCATACTGAGTTTAGAGATAATGCCTCTGAGGAAGACTTTTCAAGAGTTATTTTGTCCCTAAAAAATTCAACCTCATCTGGAATAGATTCTATTAGTTCCAGAATTTTTAAGAACGTTATTACTTTTTTATTAAGACCGATTACGTATTTGATTAACCTGTCTCTTTCTAAAAGCATTTTTCCCAATGTACTTAAAACTGCTAAGGTTGTGCCTGTTCATAAAAAAGGAGATATCAAAGAGCCAGGTAATTACAGGCCTGTGTCTGTTTTACCAACTCTCGCTAAAGTGCTAGAGCGTGTCGTATATGATAAGATGATTTGCTTCATAGGGAGGTATAAAATACTAAGTGACTTCCAGCATGGTTTCTTAAAGGGCAGATCCACCCAGTCGGGTGTCTTGCAGTTTTTGCGTTGTTTGTATGAACATCTGGACAATAAAGATAAATGTATAGGTGTTTTTATGGATTTAAGTAAGGCATTTGACCTGGTGGAGCATGTCATTCTGTTATCAAAAGTGTATAATAATTATGGGTTTAGAGGTAAAATATATGATTGGCTGACATCCTATCTGTGTAATAGATGTCAAATAGTAGAAGTGAACGGAAACCACTCCGACCTTTTGTCAGTTAAATGTGGAGTACCACAGTGGTCTGTTCTGGGCCCCCTCTTATTTTTGTTATTTGTTAATGACCTACCCGATACTGTGAATTGCGGACTGCTAACAATGTATGCTGACGATACGAGTTACTTATGTTTTAATAGTGAAGTGTCTTTAGTGCAGGCGCAAACTCAGAGCATGGTTGATAAATTTGTAAGATGGTTTAATCAGAATAAGTTGTGTCTTGTGTCTAAACGAAAGTAAGACTGTTTTTATAAACATTACTCCACGTTCTAGTGTATATTGTAATCTACTAAAATGCATAAGCTACTAAAGAAATCACCCTCTCCTAAGTTTGAACTTGAACTTGGAGATTGTTATATAAACATTAAAAGCAAACTATAAACAACGCGAGCAATCAACGGGAGTGATTTTCAACCTTAAGCATGCAATGATCATCACATTTTTAATATAAATACGCTACCGAACCTTCAATTCGTCAGACTTTGTTCTCACCTAAAACCAGCTCCCAGGTTAGCTAGACAGCTGCCTTCGGGTTCTATCCGCTCCTAAAGTTAGCTAGACAGCTGCTTTAGGTTCTACTCCTTTATTCCTTACCAAAACCTAATACCGGTTAGCCACTTGACGGCTCTAGGACTTTCACAACCACCGTAGTAAAGTCGAATCAAGAAGTTTGTCGGAGTTCTGAGAAAGACAAGTGTCTAAATAATAGTCAGTTAAAAAGTTTAGTGAAATATTCTAGTGCTCTTAAATAAAACTCAACTCTTAAGAAAAACTATAATTATAAGACAATAAACAAAGACCCATAAACAATACCTCAAATCGAGAAAACATTTGCACCTTAGTAATTGGGTATAATAGAATCTCATTTTTTGGCCGATAGTCAGTGTTCAAATTTTATCGTTAATACATTGTTATTGTTAAAAACTAAACGTGCTTACTTTATCATCTCTTTTTACCCAACTTAACTCGGTCCCGGACTATCTGAGTTACCACCCCCTGCACGCTAAGCAAGGCGTGTCATCACGAATAGTACAGAGGCAGATTGAGGGAAGCGTTAAGTCTAACCAAAAGACCCCGTCATTGTACTAATCGCGACACGGCTCTTCTCTGAGACGTTATTCTTTTTAAAAACGCGACAACCCCCAAAACTATTCGTGACAATATGATAGCTCATGTTAGTTAAGATTAAATCGCGTTCTTTACAGCAAGTTCAAAATACTAAATTTTTAGGTGCATATTTAGAGAATAGTCTGGGATGGTCAACGCATGTAAGTGATTTGTGTTCCAGGTTGTCTTCAGTGGCATTTGCTGTTTATAAATTAGCACAGGTTTGTAGTCAAAATGTACTAATTTCTTACTATTATGCTCAATTTTACAGGTTTATTTCGCCTGCAAAAAAGAATTATAAGAATAATAGAGAATGTCGATAGCCGCACTCATTGTAAGCCTCTGTTTCAAAAACTGGGTATATTAACAATACCATCTATTTATATTTTAGAACTTGTGCTATTTATAAAAAATAATATATCAGATTTTGCAAAAAAATAATTATATACACTCATATAATACTGGGTGTCAAAATTCTTTGCGTATTCGTTGACATCATTTAGCGACTTTTGAAAATAGTCCAACTTACATAGGTGTAAAGCTGTATAATAAATTACCAAGTTTTTTACAAAACAATCTGAACTGTAAAAAATTTAAGAAAGAGGTTATTAATTACCTTAAAATTGAATGTTATTACTCTGTAGAGGAATATCTAAATAAGTAATAGTTGTTATATTGGGAAGCGACGTTAATCAAAAGTGTAATTTTAGACCTAATCTATACCAATATTGTACCCACTTTGTACTATGGTCCATTGATTGAATAAATTATTATTATTATTAACAGTCCTTGCTGTATTTCTAGATATAAAATCTGCATTTGATGCAGTTGACATATACTTATTATATCAAAAATTAACAGAGATGGGCATATCGGAGAAGTTAAGTAATACAATCCTCAAAATTCTGACTAACAGCTAACAGATCTATGTATAAGAAGTACACAGGGTGATTTACTACAAGCGTCTGTAGACCCGATATAATTTTCGATACCGACTCTAGCGCCATCTAGTGCAGATGGCGTTGACTCAAGCGATTGCATTCGCGCTATGTCATCGTGATGCAATCGATTTGCATATAAGGCGTGGTGGTCCAGAGGACTAGATGGTTAGGTCTGAACTCGGCAGCGGCATTTATCGGCGTCGGCGGCTCGGTTCAAACCCCGTTGTTTTCTTTTTATTTTTTTTAAGGTTAAGTTTCTAAACAGTTTTTTTCTTGATTTTGGGTATGTCTTGGGTTAGTTTGGGTTAGCACCTGGTTAGTTTCCTTTTCTTGTGCCCCCGTAGCGAGCGCAGCGAGCGGAGGGCCATGCGAAAAGTGATATTACTTATTGTAATATGTGCCCGTACTTTGGATGCACTTTTTCCAAAATATGTTGCTTTATTTAACTAAAAACCAGGATATATTTAATAAAAGCCGTATTATAGTCGATATACAGTAGCTTGCATGTGTTTCCGCGAATACATTCACAAAGAATCCCCCTTCTTTGTGAATATATTCCACGCAAGGCCAGCCTATGTAGTATAGGTGGCCTTTGGTATCGAAAATTTGGTCGGGTCGCTAGACTCTTGTTGATTTACTGGGCCCAGAAACAACTACCAAGGGACTTCCGCAAGGCTCTCCGCTCAGCAGTGGCGGCTATTCAGCGGAAGTAGGGGAAGTGCCACTTCCTCAAGAAAATGTAATTTAAAAAAATACAATTAATTCATTCATTAGTAAAATAATATATTTTAAGATTCAATGCTAAAATTTTCTTAGTTTAGGAATAATCTGTTTCCCGTTACCCCCCTAATAACTAATAATTCAAATATTTTCAAATATTAAAATCAAAGCTTCATGAAACAAGAACAAGAATCTCGCCACCTGCACATTGCCCGTTAACTCCACTATCGAATAGAACAGAGGTGAACCCACATGAAAATGTCTATTTCTTTTTGCGTACGCGCCGATAGCAGTGACAATCTCATTATCATTTGTGTAGACCTTTAAGGAAAGGAAGAGGCATCGCTGGAGAGCCGTCGAGTCATCAAAAATATAAGCGCAACTAGTTGGTTGCCATGACAACGATGACGTCGTAATGGTCGTACATTTGTTTGGATTGCAATGATTGGAAGAGCTGGCGTGTAGCACTTCTATTCTCAGATGAACGCGTCCAACGCGAAAGCACGTTGTTTCGTTTATTGCGAGTTTATTAGGGGACATTCCGCCGTGAATTCTTGAAATTATTTTTTATTTACATTCCACGGTTGATCCATTATAGTATTATACAAGAGATATTTTCTATATATTCTAGTTTTAGTGTGTTTTTCGTAGACATGTGATTTGTATTAGCAACAAATCATTTTGTTGCTAATACAATATGAATATATTTTATTTTTTGATACTTTACCTAAAAAATACCGGTAATAATTATTAAATAATTTTGGCAGTTTGGGCGTGGACCCCACAAATTTTTCGCCTGCGGCGCTGTTCCTCCTGTCGATGTCGGTAGCTCTTCCCCACTTTTCAAAGCCGCGAGCCGCCACTGCCGCTCAGCACTCTACTAGGCAACATATATATTAAGTGCATTTTTGATATAATACATAAAGAAATAATCATGACGGCGTACGCTGGCGATATTTTGATATACCTACATTAAGCGAAAAAATGTCATGCTGTTGGTAGAAAAAATGAACAACGCCCTCAATCTGTAACAGATTGGCTGTCAAGCAACAAGTTGTCACTATCGACAGACAAATGTCAAGCCATGTTATTCACAAAAGGTAAAAGAAAGATTGCATACCCTACAATACAAATCAAAAACCAACAAATTCCTTATTCAGAGTCAGTCAAGTCAAGTATCTAGGGATGATACTTGATTAAAACCTTAACTTCAACATACACATACAACATGTCATAGACAAAGCCAAGAAAGGTATTAATATATTGAAAATTTTAGAAGCGTCTAGGTACAGACCCCGGCCGTTGTATTTAAAGCTTCAGACCCCGTGTTATGCAACCAGCATCACCGTTTACATTAAATGCATATTTCACTACGTTCTAGCAAAGTTTCTGCAAGGCGTCGGTGGTGTAGAGTAGCGTACTTGCATCTCATCCCGGCGCTGCGGGTTGGATTCCTGTAGGTCGCGACAGATTTTTTGTTTATTGTTTTTTATTAATTTACCTTTTTATCTTAATTTAGGGTTAGTTTTGGTTAGTTCTTGTTGGTTGAGCCCCCGTAGCGAGCGGAGGGCCATGCAAAGCCATAATAATATTTTGGGTTAGTTTAGGTTAGCCTTGAGTTAGTTTTGGTTAGTACTTGGTTAGTTTTTGTTGATTGAGCCCCCGTAGCGAGCGGAAGGCCATGCAAAACCATAACAATACCCCGGGATAGGGTTTGAAGCTTAAAATAAGACGGCCGGGGTCTGTACCTAGACGCTTGTGAAAATTTTCGGCAGAGTTTGGTGGGGCCGGGTGCTGACCCGCACACTTTACTAAACGTATAGGTACTCGGCAATGATCGTGTCGCACATCGAATATAGTGCATATTTGCTAAACCTAACAAAGAAAAATAGCACAATAACATTACACAAAATTCAATATCAAGCACTTAGAATAATAATGGGATGTACTAAATCCACTCCTACGAACGTACTATTGGCGGAAGCCTATATCAGATGAAAATGGAGCACAGATAGCGCTGGCTAGGAATCAAATTTCTTGCTAGAACAATTGACATAGACAACCACCCGATTATACCAATAATAAAGGCACTGAAAATTCATTACATGATTCACGCAAATTACTGGAGAGGGAAAAATATCGCATTTTTGGTTCAAGCTTATGATTATTTGCAGACATACAGTAACAAGTTGGAAAAAATGACAAATTGCCGCGTTATCAAATACAGTACGAAACTCAAATAAAAAAAATGAGTCTGCTAGTACTCGAGACACTGATGTGTAAACATATCCTATATCGACATCATAGACATGAAAATGTAATTTCGCCTTATAGGCCGCGTCACGCCTAAATATAGGCAACCCCTTAATTGGAATTGGTTGCCTATATTCTGGCGTTAGAAAGAACACGTTTTACACTATCGGTTACAGGCAGCCTGCAAAACACATTCCCGTCACATTTGTAATGTTTGCATTAGAATGTCTAATAGTAAGTACACTTCACGCATAGTCCTTCGCTCGCTATAGGGACACAACGCACAAAAACTAACCAAAGGCATGCCCAAAATCAAGAAAAAACTTTACAAATATAACCTCAAGAAAATAAAAAATAGGTTTAAAACTAACCGTAAAAATCAACGCGAGCGAAGCCGCGGGTAAAAACTTAGAAGTGTCCTATATCCTTTACTATACCCTTGAAAATATCTGGACAAAATTTCATGATGATCGATTGAGTAGTTTGGGTTAGTATGCGTGAAAGCGTAAGAAACAAACAAACAAACACATTCGCATTTATAATATTAGTACGGATTCTTTAATAAAACCTACTTACTGGCAGCTTCAATCCGAGTGGATTAATTAACTGCACAAATTCGACACGAAAATCTAATGCCACCAGGAATAACATCAACCTATGGACACAGCTTATTCACTACCAGCTAGTCATCTTGGGGCGGCATCCTCTGATTTGGGAGAGTCAATAACCAAATTTTGCAAATTTTAGAAGAGGGCCATGACTCAATATTGTTTTATACGTCTGGGCATCTGAATAATACTTTTACAGTTCGTTTAATTTAAAATATGCTTTTTTATAGTCTAAAATCCGTTTAAAAACGATTTTAAATGGTAAAATTGTATAAAAATCCAAAATTTCCGCGGACTTTTTTAGGATGATAGTCGTGGCTTCGGACGAATTTGTCGTGGATTTTGAAGCGAAAATTAATTTTAAATTCAACCGTCTATTAAAAATAAGCTGTGCTATGGATCCAAATACATTGCGAATATAATATGATGATGAAAATCTAATACCGCCCTAGCGGCTAGCTTTTTAGAAGCGCCATTTGAGTCGTTGTAATCGCGGCCGTCATAGAAATAGGAGTCCTATTTCTATGGCGGCCGTCCTGGATTACCTTGCTCCTCATTGCGCATGGGTTATAATGTCACATCGGTTTACACATTCCGTCCCATTTGCCGAGCTTTACCCTCATACCGCTGCGTAACATGTTTACACATCAAACATTGAACATCATAACCTAGGACTAAGAAAAGGCAAACAATGCAACAGAATCGAATTCCTAGCGGGAACAGAAAAATACAAAGAAGACTACATATTTATATATACAGATGGATCAAAGGATAGCAGCAGAATTGATTTTGGAGTACATTGCCCTAAACTAAGATATAACTTCAGCTCCAGGCTCCCCGACGAATACGATAGTTTGTGCGGCGGAGATGGTAGCAATACACGAAGCCATTATTTTTATGATAAAAAAAATATCGACAAGGCAATCATATTCACAGATTCAAAAAGTGTATTAGACAAGCTAAACCAAAATTATCTAAACCCGAACATGGACTTATACACAGTACACGCTAAAAACAAAAGAGCTCTTTGTGGCAGCTGTAGAGACAGGCAAAGATATCAGAGTGGCCTGGATCCCTGGATACTCTGGTATATCTGGTAACGAACAGGCAGACAAACTTGCTATTACAGGGAAAAATTTTAAAGTACCAAAAGATGTGCCACTAAACAATGATCAAGTACTAGTAAGATTGAAGAGTAAAATCTGGACAGAGCTTAACTACAACTGGAAATTATCACTAGAAAGAAAGGGTAGATGGTATGCCCAGATACAAGCTGAATTCCCAAATATACCCTTCTATAAAAAGTTTCCGTTTATTGACAGACGTCACATAACAACCATAATAAGATTGAGATCAGGACACTACCTCACTGGAAAATATCTGAATATGATGGGCATCAGGGACTCACCAAACTGTGAATGCGAACCAATAGAAGATTTAAAGCATATATTCTTGGAATGTCCTATCAACTTTATACCTGGACCAGACTTGTACAACATATTGTCGCAAGAACATATCCCAAAACCTCTGTCTATGACCACTATACTTGGCAACCTAAACAACAACATAATCAAATTTCTAATCGAGTTTTTAAAATACATTAAGATCAAATTATAACTTTGAACGCATACAAAGATCAAATCAACTCCTAACTTATTTTGTACATTGTTAATTAAAGAAGAAAAAAAACGTGTGCACTATGTGCGCATATCTGAAGTGAAACTTCTTAAACTTAAACGCCCTAGCCTTATACATATCGTAACGGATTTGGTTAAAAAGTAGTTTTTTAAATATAGCACTCAATTAACAAAAAGGGGAGGCCTAAATGAAAAAAAATATACTTCATTAAAGTTTCGCTTATGTCTTGACAAGGTAATACAGCAAATCCCATATTGTTAGCTTATAAACTAACAAAGATATCACAATAAATAAACCTCATATTTTTTGTTCCGCCAGCTCGTGTGTCGCGGGTCGCGGCCAGTTTTCGTTCCGCCAGCTCGGTGTCACCCGCCGTGTGTCGCGACCTTCAAATTTTACTCCCGGCGCGCGTTAAGAAGTTTCACTTCAAAAATGAACAATCGTAATATTGTCCAGTTTTATAACAGGCTTTCTCCTCTCAGAGTTCCAGTCCCGTGCAGTGTGCTGTTTCAATCCTGTGTTGTATCGTCTTTACTAACATTAACCAACTCACCAGCCGTCGGAAAGAAGAAGCAGACCGAAGCACACCACAGATCCCATATATCTATAAACTAAATGACAGACCCGCACGAAAATAGAACACAGCACTATAAAAACCCGAAACTAAAACGAAATAGTGTTTTGGACTATGGCCTAGAGCCAGATAAAAGTCTAGACACAAACAAAAGAGCTGCCAAATTGCCCAAAAGGAACAGAAGTCAAACCAAGGAAAAGAAAGAAAAAGAGAGTTAATTTATTTATCGTTGTCTAACTTAAATACGAATATAATTAAACAAATGAATAAATTCCTTAAATACAATAAAATTAACCTTTGATATATGCTTGCAGAATGATAATTGGATAAGGCCTAACACAATACACATTCCCATATCCATCCGAGGCAACTCCCATTTTGAAGTTGCCCGAGATCGAGAAGTTATAAATCCTCTGTTGTGTTGTTAAACTAATTTTCTAGCTCACCGCAGTGCCGAGAAGAGAAGAAAAACCAAAGAGTAAAAACGACAAGCTCACAGCACTTTTGAGTGAGCAGTCAGTGTTTGGGATATGACTACAGTAGCGTCTTCTGACAGCGATCTGTTTTGACATTTTCTGGTCGGTTCCGCGACGAGACCCGACGTTGACAGAATTACCCATGTGTTGCCACCATATACTTAAAAAGAAATATACTGCTAAACCGTCATTTGGACAATGAGTGGAAAATGAAGTCAACACTAAAAGACGGGAATATCAATTTTGCATAAGTCTATCTTTGTCGTTCAGGAAGTTGTTTGTGCGCACGCTCTGTACGGAACGTTCTTATTGGTCCGTTTGTCGCGCATTAAACTGGCCGAGGCCGACCCCGACCACGGCGACGGCCACCTATACAAGGCCATGAAGCAGCAAATCTTGCCAGGGATGGCAACATCGAACCAAGAAACCGATGTAGCCCTATCGCTACATCGATACATCGGAAAGAAAACATCGATGTCTTCGATGTATCGGTAAGAAAACTTCGATGTTGTGAAATATCGATGTTTTTTATAGTGTAAATTAAAATATTTCATATTTTTTTAATACCTGGAAGGAAATGTGCTATGTGTGACCGCTGACCAGTATAGGTACATAGATTACACGTTTCTGCTTTTGGAAGAATTAAACAAGAAGAAATAGCTAAAAATGTTTTATTTAAAAATGTAAATGACAAACATTAACGTTATAATAAACTATCAAATAAAACATGGACATACCCAAAAGCAAATTAAAATAAAAAAATATATGAATATTTGTGAGCTGAAAATACAATATATATTGATTACAATATCACCAGAACTCGTCCGGAACACTATTTAAAAAAAGTAACTAAGGCAAAAGTTTTCTAGACAGACGATTTCTTTCCTGCGTTACAGTATCTCCGGCACGCGAAAGCTCTTTCTGAAGGAACGGAAGTACAGACAACCCCAACCCCAAGATATTTTCTGGCCACCTGATAGAGATTTGGATATGTTGCTTTTAAGTGTTCCCATTCCTCTAGCGGATTTTGTTTTAGATTTGAAGGCGGCGCAGAAAGGTACATTCGTATTTCTGCATTAATTTTATCATCACTATTTGTTACATGTTTTAATATAACATTTTGTTGCTGAGTTAACGATTTATGAAAACTCCATATATGAATTTCTTTATCCTGTAAATGTGAATTTTCGTTGTCGCTAGACTCAGGAGAAGAATTGTTTGACCTTCCTCCTTTGGAATTTATTTCGTTAAGGACGAGGCTATTTATATTTTTAAGACATTTGAAGACGCAATCTAGGATCAAAAAATGTACCATATGCTAATAAATTCATGCTCTCTCGTGTGCCGAAGCGTTTTTATAATTCTCTTAATAGGGAATCTTCACAGTTCAAGAAAACACGGTATGACATTGATATTGCACGTTGGCGGGTCTTCTTCCGAAACGAGTCGTGTCGTAACTCGTTAGCAGAGCTTTTCAAAAGCATGTACATAACATCGATACTCGTACATTGGTCCGATGCATCGATGCATTAGTCTATATCGAACATCGATGGAAAACATCGATGTTTCTTTTTCGATGTATCGATTTTTTAAAAACATCGATACATCGTTGCCATCCCTAAATCTTGCCCTTTTACTACCTAGTGCTTCCCTATTAGAGTTGGGCAATATGACTCTATCCAGTGAGTTAACTCATTAACTCAGACTCTTAGTATAGAGTTAACTCGGAGAGTTGACTCAAAAAGAGTCGAATGGTTTCAGAATTTAAACGTCTTTTGTCAAGCTAAGTTAACGGATTTACGCATGAGTTGTATAGCGAAAGCGCGCTCTTTCATTTGAATTTGGAATAAAAGATATTCTCATTTTTTAGATCTAGATAATAGGTACCTATTCGGTCATTTGGTTATTTTCTATTTGATTTGATTTCTTGTGTTAGAGTTATTTGATTATAACTGTTCTGTTTTAATTTATATTATTTATATTTTGTTGGTTTAATTCTTATTTCCTCTGTAAGAGAAAATATTAGTTTGTTTTTATCACAAATAAAGTCGTTTCTCTGGCAGATATTCCTCTCAATTGATTAATATAATCCGGCATTAGTCCAATCAAGTATGGAAAATGGTTATTTATCTACTTAAGCGATCGCGAAAAGAAACAGGCACAAGAACATCAATCAAGACGACACGAATATTCTTAAATCGCATGTTTTATTTATATTAATATCTATACTTCATACTAATATGAAAAACTAACTTTCATGTATCTATTTTTCCTAATCAGTAAAATTTGAAAAAAACTAACTCTAATGGTGGGCAGATGGGCTCATTTTAATGATTCGAATCTCATGATCCCATGATCCAAATCATATTTGGGAGCCAAAACACCAAGTGGACTACCGGCCTATCTCTATCTGTCCCTTTACGTCGGTCGGTCCAAACACAAACACACGAAAGAGTCGAGAGTCATGGAAATAAAAACGAGTCGAGGGAGCCAAAACACCGAGTCGACTCCAGGCCTATCTCTACCAGGCCCGTCGCGTCGTCGGTCGGTCCAAACGTTCAAACACGAAAGAGTCGAGAGTCATGCAAATAATAACGAGTCGAGCAGCTCAGTGACTACCTTAAACGAGTTGACTCTTCGAGTTAACTCACTCGCGAGTTACCCACCTCTATTCCCTATTAATCTTAAAATAAGACAATATGGTAAAACTGGACACAAGTTTATTAATTATAAAAATAAATATGAGAAATATAGACATGAAATAAAAATCATATCAAAGATAGGAATAAACTAAAGTTACGAGTAGTAGATGAACGGAATATCTGCATAACATAATTGCTTTGTATTATGCTTGTTGGCTTATAATTTCCATTTTTGATAATATGTATGTATTAATAATATGAACTATGTGATTAGTTAATAACAAATGTGATTACAGTTAAATGAAATATGTAGCCCAAGATCAAAGCAGTTGCAAAAGGCAGTATTTTACGTATAAGTATTCAAGTAGATTTCTCAGAGTAAAATGAGACAAAAAATAAAGGGTATATATAGTGTATGGTTTTTTTAGTTAGTTCACCTATTCAGTACCTACTCAAGCACAATCTTTTTAAGTAGCAATAACAGAATACATGATAAAATAAAATGATTAATTAGCTTAAGTCATGTTAAGTAAAACAAATATCACATATTATATAAATACAAAAAGCAGTGATTTTTCTATGTTGTATAAGTTCTGTGAATAAAATCCAAAGCAGTTGTATGAACCAATAAGTATTGCAACAATAAAAGCAAACCGAAGGTTTCGAAGCAGCTCAATTTTACTAGCTGTTCTAGACAGACACTGTTGAATTCTAATCTTCATGCAAGCCATTTTAGTAAAAATACAAGTGCTTATCTAGTTAGTTCGCCACATGAACAAGATATATGGCTTTCCGAAGAAACGGGATGCCGCTTGTGCTTGCAGGGCAAAGAAACAATGAAGCATGTTTTATGCTGTCTGGCAATGGAAAGAACTAGACAAACTCTCCACCCCCAGACAGCTTTCGATTACATGAAAGGGATGAAGCCTCTGGCCTAGTGGAATCTACAGATGTGAGCCACAACAGACCAAGGGTTGCCCAACTACACATACAATTCCAAAATACAATAGTTAGTAAAGTTACAGTTCTATAGTTGATGTTATATCATCTTCATTTTTATTGCCAATCAAAAATATTTTTAAAATGTTTTAAAGAAGTATATTATAGAGTCTTATGTACATTAATTTATAAATCCTTACCGTTTCTCAAAAAGAACAAGCACTCATAAAGCCAAAACGCCAAATTTTATTGAACATCGCATATGTCATTCTCTCAAAAGGTAAATATTATTAAAATTCTGTGTTTTCATTGGTCGAACATAAGCACATAACATAAGAAGTTGAATATTGGTCAACTTCTTATGTCAAGCTTATGTTGTGTTTTATGTTATGTCGATCTATAAATTGCCTAACTTAAATATGAATGTTTAACTTCTTATGCTTATGCTATGCTTATGTTATGTCAATCTATAAATCCAGCTTTAATGAACAAATTTCCCACAAACACTTCAAGTCTTCTGACCTGACAGAAACACAGACATTTGCACACTTGGGTACCCTTCAGCTGGTTCATTTAAATAGAAAAAGGACAACGTATGACTAACTGTAAAGTATGTAAAACAGACGATTGTAAGGTGTCGTTGTGGCCTTGCGAACGATGTGGAGATAAATATTGTTCCCTGTGCGCTAAACTCAGTGCATCTGAGGTGCGATGTATGGAATTGAAAAAGTTGCGTGTCCTCTGCTTTTATTGTGATGCCTGCCGCAATAGAATCAGGGAACCTAGCCCGGATGTAGTAATACCATGGGACAAAATGAAAAAGGAGATAATTGAGGAAATTCAAAGCATTTGTTTTGCGGCAATTATTGATCAAAGCAGCGCCAAATTCGACACATTCATGGAGGAAATGAAGCAATTGAGTAGTCAAGTGCAGCAACTGATTAAAACTCAATATGATGTGGTTGAGAAAATTCAACCCAAATTGGATGATATCGGAAACAGAGCGGAGAAGGCAAAATTGGATCGTAAGGAGCCGCAGTCGTTTGCTGGCGCCGTTAAGAGCAGAAACGCATTGGTGGTTAAACCAAGAAACTTCTCTCAAAGTGTCACGGCTACCAAAAGTGATTTGTTACTGAATGTAAACCCCAGTGAACAAAATATTGCTATTCAATGTATAAAAGGCACCAGTAAGGGAGGAATGGTTCTTAACTGCCCGTCCAGAGAAGAAGCTGAAAAATTCAAAAAAATTATTGCTGAAAAACTGCCTGAAAAGTATGATGTTAATGCCTTGGGTAACCTTCACCATCGAGTTAGAATATCTGGAATATCTGAAAGGCATGATGATGAAATGTTGCTAAAACTGCTCAAACAACAAAATCAGCCTCTCCTTCATCAAGAAAATGATCTTAAAGTATTAAACACTAAGCCTGTAAAAAATAAACCGAATACATTTCAAAGCGTAATCCAAGTGGGACCAGTGGGTTACAAGAATATTATGCAGACTGGCTATGTGTTCGTTGGCTACGACTACTGCAGGGTGTTTGATGGACTGGAAATTAGGAGATGTTTTAAATGCTGTGGATATCACCATCTGGCAAGTAAGTGTGAAAATGAAGTAGTTTGTCCAAGATGCGCACAAAATCACGTGGTAAAAAACTGTCAGGAAACTTTGCTGAAGTGCACCAACTGTGTAAAATCTAACCTAAAGTCCAACAACAAATTTACTACAGATCATGCTGCTTGGGACTATCGGTGTTTTACCTACAAACTGAAACTCGAAGAGCTGAAAGCTCAGGTGTTCCAATAGCAGCTACGGAATGCCTCCGGGGCGCACAATTTCTGTGTTGGTCACGTGAACATACGGTCACTAGTCCCTTCATTTGCAGACGTGAAGGATCTACTTCTGCATAAGCAGTATCATGTTTTGAGTATCTCGGAAACGTGGTTGTCCTTGGAATATCCTGATGCATTGCTGAGTGTCCCTGGATATCAGCTTTACCGTGTCGACAGAATTACTAGGGGTGGAGGTGTGTGCGTGTATGTCACTGCCAATTTGAGGAGTTCAGTGATACAAGTGCCAGCGGTACAGGACAGCGGAGACGTGGTTGAACAGTTATGGATTGAAGTGGCGTATAAGAATAAAAAAATACTAGTTGGTAATTTGTACAAACCCCCATTAGTTGGCTATAAACAGTTAAGTTTTGTGGAAAATGTTTTGTCTACACTAGCTCCATCCTATGACCATACACTCCTTATGGGTGATTTAAATATAGACTTGTTTGTTAGAACAGTAGAGAGCAACTATCTCGAATCGCTGTTGCGCGTGTTTGACCTAAAGCAGGTAGTCTCTGATCCGACAAGAGTGAGCAGAAACAGTTCAACCTTAATTGATATTATCTGTATTGATAACAAAATAAAAGTTATAGATTCGGGAACCGTAGATATGCTCAATCTGACGGATCACAGACTGGTGTACTCCATTCTTGAGATGGAGGCACCCAAACCTGCTGCTAAGATAATTACATATAGAGATTTCAAACATTTCAATAAACAACTCTTTGAATACGAAATGGAGCAATTGCGATTCGAGGAGATGCTGCAACAGGGACATCTGGACTTGGACACTAAAATCTGTCTCTTCAACCAAAGGCTGACGGAACTATTCGACAGACATGCGCCTTTGAAGTCGGCTCAAATTAAACGTAAGCATAAACCATATATTACGGATACAATTAAAGAAATTATAAAGCTAAAAAATAAGGCATTTAATAAATATAAAAGAACCAGAGATGTTGCTCACAAAAATTATTACATGGACATTAAGAACTACCTCTCCTTCGCAATCCGTAGCGAAAAACAAGCCTATATGTCTTTTGAGTTGACGAAGGCTCAAAAAGATCCAAAAAAACTGTGGTCAAAAATGAACAATTGGAATATTCATTCCAAAAGCAATAATGACATTCCCACTCACTTAAGGGACGTGAATAAAATAAGTGACTCATTCGCGAGCGTGGCTGAGTTGGCAATTCCGGTTAATGTTGAGACACTTAATTTTTTCAGGAACAATAAATTAGATAACTTAGATAATAGTCGCTTTAGCTTTAGTACCATTTCTGAATATGATGTGTACCGGGCCTTTGCCCGTATTAGATCAAAAAGTGTGGGTATAGATGGGTTAAGTCATAATATGTTGTTGTTTAGCTTGGATTATGTTGTACCAGTGATTACTGAGTTTTTTAACATATGTCTGCAAGGGGGAGTGTTTCCGAGCATATGGAAATGCTCCCTTGTTAGACCATTACCGAAGAATTTTAAGATAGAGAGTTTTGCCGAATTGAGACCGATCAGCCTCCTGCCGATCTTGGCCAAAATGTTGGAATCTCTGGTATCCGAGATGATTTTGGAGTTCACATGTGACAAAAATATCGTACCTGCGATACAATCCGGGTTCCGGAGGAGCCACAGTACTGCGACGGCGCTTAGCAAGGTAACAACTGACATTGCAAAAAACATGGATGAATCCATGGCCTCTTGCTTGGTCCTTCTTGACTATAGCAAGGCGTTTGACTTAATTAATCATGATATGCTGGTGGCGAAGGTCGGCTACTTTGGCTTTTCTGAACAGGTGTGTTTATGGTTTTCTAGTTATCTTCGCGCAAGAACGCATATCGTGGAGTTGGATGGGGTCAGATCGGGGTCCGTCCTGATGAGGCATGGAGTGCCTCAAGGGAGTATTCTGGGACCATTACTGTTTAGTTTATATACCTGCGACCTTCCTAAGCGGGTCCGGTTTTGCTCCGTCCACCTTTACGCGGATGACACCCAACTTTTGGCAGGTTTTTCCCCTGAGAATGCAAGCTGGGCTCTACAGGAGGTGAATGGCGATTTGGGCGCGATTTTCGGATGGTCTACCGATCATGGTTTGATTCTGAACGCGAAAAAAAGTTCCTATATGATAATTGGTTCTAATACCATCAGAAACAAATTTAGTCTTTATAATTTTACTGCCCTGAACGTTAATGGGTCGTTATTGCCTTCTGTGGAGTCTGCTAGAAACCTTGGAGTGACGTTTGATGTGGGGCTGGATTTTGAGGCTCATGTTAATAAAAAATTGTCAGCTGTGTACATTAAGTTGAAAAGTTTATACGCATTTAAATATGTCTTGCCTGTTAAGATTAAATTGATGCTAATTGAATCGCTAACTTACCCCCTACTAGACTATTGTAATGTAGTATACTACAAATACTTAAGTGGTGAGCTCCAAAAGAAAATACAATTGGCTCAGAATGCGTGTGTTCGATTTGTTTTCTGTGTAAATAAATTTGATCATATTTCTCCCGTATATGCTCTAAACAATCTTCTAAAATATGAATATCGAGCGAAGCTTCATTTCGGTGTATTTGTTTATAAGGTGTTCAAGTCTAGATGCCCAGGTTACCTGTGGGAATATATGGTAGCGAGACAAGACCTGCACAATCTAAATCTTCGTAACGTGGTTAGATATCAAATACCGCAGCATCGTACATCTAAATTTAGGGACTCATTTGCCTTTTTGGCTATAGAGCTGCTCAACTCGGAGATATATAACATTATGATACTTAATTCATTGGCGGCTTTCAAACAGAAATACAGGTCTTGTCTTCTCCAAATTATGTCATAATGTATAATAGCTTAGTTGTTATTTTTTCTCTCTGTTAACTGATATACTTGCATTTGCTTAGTAACCATATTGTTTGGTGAGGTAACATGGAAGAACGCCTTGCGAATGTTACCTTTTGTGTGATAGGATGTAATGTGACTGTATATTCATCTATTATTGCATAATAAACGTTTTTTCTATTCTATTCTATTCTCTAAGTTTCCTTTTCCTTTCAACTATCCATCCTCGAGTTCATTAATCTTGATATCAGCTTCATGTAGCGCAGTAAAAGATATTGCTTCATTTCGTTGTAAGTAGTTGCTCTATCCAAATTTTCAGCAATAGCCGAGCAACAGCCCCTTTCCATTTCTCAACATTCAATCTGATCTTTCTGCGTTTAGTGTGGACATTCTCTTCATCAACTTTACTTAAATATGAAGGACATCTAGGTAGCTTACATGGAATCTCCCACAAGAAACCGTTTCGAAATATAATTATAATATCTACACCCGAGTATAACAATGTTATACTCGGATCTACACGTTATAAAATAATTGAAAAAGCTGACTGAAAAATATTAATGTAAACAAATAAATCGACCATCAATTAGGTAGGTGGCCGTGCGCCGTGCCCCAACCCGTGTACCGTTTATCGATCCATCTGTGTTTTATTGTGTCGTGTGATTCATATCGTATCTTGTGCACATTAAATTGTAATTTCAATTTAAAACTGTTTTTAGACATTTTTAGCGTGTTTGTGCTTTGAAAATAAACAGCAAATAAGCATATCCGCTTTAAAAAATAACCTCTGCAAGCGGCAATAATTTAAAACCAATAAACTACCGCCAATCAGGGGGATAACTTTATTGGCTGTTACATATTGACATCGATAGTTATCGATAGTCGAATGTCAAACTATCGATAACTATCGATAGTTTTCGATAGTGAAAAATATTGACATTTAGAGAAAACCGCTTATTCTCCGGAAGGCATGGAATTTACCCATGTCTTTAAAGTCCAATGAATTGCTTTCAACACATCTTTTAGTGCAATGGTCAGATTCTGTGCTTGTGATACGGCGACCCGGGCTCGATTTCCTTCGGTGGCAACACGTGCTTATTTATTTTTTTAAAAAATCATACTTGTAAAGAGTGTTTTTTCCTTCATTTTGGGCATGCCCTGGGTTAGTTTTTGTTGGTTGCGCCTGCGTAGTGAGCGAAGCGAGCATTGCGAGCATGCGTAAAGTGTAATATTAGACATTTTAAAATACTGAACAAACGTTTATGCTATGGAGATTGCCGAGTACAACCGAGTGTAACGAGAAATAAACGGTATAATCTAGCGAGCAGCCATAATGGGTGGGCGGGACTTGGTTTGTTTGCTATTTAGATGGTTTGTTTACTATTTCAGAATGTCGAATATTTCACCTTACGCAACTAGGCAAAACTAACCCAAATTAAAAAAAGAAACAAACATATCCTTAGTTCAACAAACATACATATACGGATAGAAGGCACATCACTACTGTAATCAGAATGCGATCAGGGCACTGTCTGGTGGGAGAACACCTTCACAAAATTGGCGTGAGGGATACCCCTAATTGTGAATGTGGTATGCGCGAAAATTTAAATCACCTCATTTTTGAATGCCCAATATCTAAGATCCCAAACTTCGATCCTTATCTGGAATTTATAAAGCTTGGCATGATTCCCCCTATCGATATCCAAACAATTTTATCAGACCTTAAACCAAATGTCATCAAATTATTACTGAAGTTCTTCCAATATAATAAAATCAAACTGTAATTTTTTTTCTTTACAGATCTAACTGAACTACACACCAAATCCTACACATATCCGAAGTGAAGCCTATGTGACGTCTACCTATCCGATTTTATGTTTATTAACAAAATCAACTCCACACCATAGCACACTAACTGTCACCAATATTAACCTCTAGTTATATAACATTGATAATCTGCATAATAAACCATCATTAATCTAAAAGTTAACCTTTAGTATCAGCAAGAAACAAGAGAAGTGGAAGAGAAGTAGGAACCTCCAGGAGCAATGCTCGCATTACTGGAGATTCTCAGTGGCGTACTGGCAAATTGCCCTAGCAGCAGTGCCAACCCTCTACAACTAACTAATATCCTTAGAAAAATATAAAAAGTCTTGCCACTGAAGGGAATCGAACCCGGAGCATCATATCACAAGCCCAGCATCTAACCACTAGACCTGTTGGGAGCAACTGACAACTGACTGGACTGTGAAGACATTCAAACAAACCCTCTAAATAGTAAACAAACCAAGTCCCGCCCTCCCCATTGTCATTATAGTTTATAACCGCTGCTCGCTACAAGCGATACTGGCAATCTAAAAAAGGTGTGATCGTGATCAGGGATCAGCTGATGCGTTGATGTTGACGCTGCCTGTAGATCGATTATCGGTGAACTCCCTCTTTTTCATGATGTTAGAAAGAGTGCCCGATATCCGGTCCTCAAATTGCACCCGCTTTAAATCGATGTCACATGTTATGTAGTAATATGTAGGGTTAGAAAGAGTACCCGATACCCGATCCTCATATTGCACCCGCTTTAAATCGATATCATATGTCATGTAAGCGGCGCCGCCGGCCAAGATTATTCTTGGATTTGATGTGAACTGTGGACACTGTGGAGGGACGGGTATCAATCGCAAAACAATCGATTGTTTTCGATAGATAAAAAAACTATCGATTTTTCATTAATAGAATCGCACTTAAGGTACGGAATTGCTTTTTGGGGCTTTTGTTATAAACAGCTCTTTAACACTGTGTTTGTTCTCCAGAAAAGAGCCGTTAGGTATTTATGTAGGGCACGGTTAAGAGATCACTGTAGACCTCTTTTCTTAAGAGAGAATATGTTAACCCTACCATGTATTTTTATCTTGGAGACAGTTACTCTGGTACATAAAAAGTACAAACATTTTATTAGCATTAACTTTTATAATACACGTCATGCACATAATTTACCACTGCCAATTCCAAAAAGCACTTTAACAAAGAACTCCTTAGTGTATGAAAGCATAAAAGTGTACAATCATCTACCGGCTGAATTAAAAACTCTAAATGATGTTAAATATTTTAACAGAAATGTCAACAAAAAGTGATAAGGTCAAAAGCTTATTACAGCGTAGATGAATTCTACAGTGACACTTTTTAAATATTATTTTCTATATATGTGTACACATATGTATGTGTGTGTATGTGTGTATATGTGTGTGTATATATGTATGTATGTATTTATTTGTAATTACTTATATATATGTGGTTTATCCTTGTTAGTTGTTGATGTGTTTTTTTTTTGTATATTTTATTTTATACTTAGATGACTGTACTTAAACTTTTTTATATCTATATTTCGTTTATATGTAACATTTAGATTTATTATTTAACTTTTGTTTATTGATTTTGTTTAGTTTTAATTAGCTTTGTCAATAAGAAATTAATTCTTCCGACAATAAAGCATTTTTTGATTTGATTTGATTTGATTTGATTGCATTCGATAGCCGTTACTATCGATAGTTATCGATAGCGCGATCGATAGTTTCGTATCAC
Source organism: Pissodes strobi (assembly GCA_016904865.1). Taxonomy (NCBI): domain Eukaryota; kingdom Metazoa; phylum Arthropoda; class Insecta; order Coleoptera; family Curculionidae; genus Pissodes; species Pissodes strobi. The sequence continues at coordinate 5,575 of JAEQML010049029.1, read as the reverse complement.
TAATGAGGTCGACCGAGATATTTAACAAACTGTAATGAGTGTAAATTCTTTTTTGGTTTTTGAGGGTAATTATTATGTTTGATAGGGGTCGAGGGGCTTTGAATTAAAGGGGAATTATTTTAATGTATGTTTTGATGTATTTTCTGCTCACCTAAATTACCAGGACGTTACCAGACATTCTTTGTCTCTGGCCTTACCTTGATCTTGCCCTTCTACTACCTAATAATAGTGCTTCCTTATTAATCTTAACATAAGACAATATGGTAAAACTGGATACAAGTTTATTAATTATAAAAATAAATATGACAAATATAGACATGAAATAAAAATCATATCAAAGATAGGGATAAAATAAAGTTACGAGTAGTAGATGAATGGAATATCAGAATAACATAATTATTGTTTTGTATTATGCTTGTTGGCTTATAATTTCCATTTTTGATAATATGTATGTATTAATAATATAAACTATGTGGTTAGTTAATAACAATAACAAATGTGATTACAGTTAAATGAAATATGTAGCCCAAGATCAAAGCAGTTGCAAAAGGCAGTATTTTACGTATAAGTATTCAAGTAGATTTCTCAGAGTAAAGCGAGTTAGAAAAAGTAAAAGGTAATATATATAGTATATGGTTTTATTAGTTAGTTCACCTATTCAGTACCTACTCAAGCACAATTTTTTTAAGTAGCAATAACACATGATACAATAAAATGATTAATTAGCTTAAGTCATGTTAAGTAAAAAAGGGGTACCAATTGTGAATAATAATATACCATCATCACTTAGTAACATGGTACATATATCAAACCTCAGTATAAGAATATCTGATATATGGAAAAAACTAAGCCAGATAGATCCACATAAGTCACCGGGTCCAGATGGTATTCATCCGTTGTTTTTGAAGAACTGTGCTTTTGCCCTGTCCAGACCATTATGGATTATTTATAACAAATCTCTCTTTAGTGGGGTATTTCCACATTACTGGAAATCATCTTTTTTAGTGCCGGTTTTCAAGAACAACGGAGATAGGATTGATGTTGAGAACTACCGTCCAATAACACTCATGTCACATTTCCCTAAGATTTTTGAACTCTTAGTAACGGAAACACTCACTTTTCTCTTCCGCAATGTCCTGGTTACTGAGCAGCATGGTTTTTTCAGTGGTCGTTCAGTGGAAACAAACCTGGCCTTGTATGAGCGTTCTGTGTCTGGTGCACTGGAGTCTGGTGGTGTTGTCGATGCAGTCTACACAGATTTCTCCAGGGCATTTGACACGGTTAGCCATGCAATTCTAATAGATAAGCTTTCCGCCTATGGAGTTTGTGGTGGAGTGTTGGATTGGATGTATTCTTACCTTGTTGGCCGGAGGTTGGTTGTGAGAATTAAATCTGCACATTCTTTTGAATTTTGTGCTCCATCTGGAGCACCTCAAGGGGGACATCTTGCACCACTGTTATTTAGTATATTCATTAATGATGTCATTAGCTGTTTTCAGCACTGTCAAATATTGTTATATGCTGATGATTTAAAAATTTTCAAGCATATTCAATCTCAAAATGACTCAGTTCAGATGCAAGATGACCTTTTTAAGTTTGAGGAATGGTGCAACAATAATAACTTAAAGCTTAACATTAAGAAATGCAAATATATTCAGTTCAGTAAAAAAGTTGATTCTCGCCCTAATCTTTACCAACTTCAGAATTCCACATTAAATAATGCTACTACTGTCAAGGACCTTGGTGTGATTTTTGACTCTAAACTTTCTTTTGTAGATCACTTTTTATACTGCTGTAACAAAGCACTTAAAATGTTAGGTTTCATTAAATGCAATACTGGGGACTTCAAAAACCTAGTAGCTATGAAGACTTTATATGTCTCACTAGTCAGGTCACACCTGGAATTTGGCTGTTTGGTTTGGTCACCATATTATGCAGTACATATTCAGTCATTGGAACGTGTGCAACATAAGTTCCTACGTTATATTGGCTACAAATTAGACATACCTATTGGTACAATTGACTATAATGAAATATTAAAAGTATTAAACCTTGAGACTTTATGTATTAGACGCAAAAGGTATGAGCAGCTTTTTGTTTACAAAATAATTAATAATATTATTCATTCTCCAGAACTATTAGCTGCAATTCGGATAAACATACCAGTTAGAGAACTGAGACAAACTAATACTTTTAACTTAGAGTTTCATCGTACACTTTATGGTCAACATAATACTATAAATCGTGCAATGTCAGCTGCTAATCAGATTGGTTTGGACATATTCAATACCACAATCTACCAATTTAAACATAGTTCCTAACACATCTTTTGTATTTTATCTTTGGTCCATCTTGAGTTTTATTTATGTTGCTTTTGTTGTAATTATTATTATTTGTTAAGTCTATATATATAAATATTTGTGTCTATTGATTTCAACTTGTTCCTGTTTTTTGAGTTAGTTTAGTTAGGTTTGACATTTTAATTTGTTTTATATAATGTACCTTACTTTTTAATCATTATCTTTTAATATTAGTCAAAACTTCTGTATTGATTTTTATAATGGGCTTTATGCCCGTAAATAAATAAATAAATAAATAAACAAATATCACATATATAAATACAAAAAGCAGTGATTTTTCTATGTTGTATAAGTACAGGGTGTCCCATTTTCGATGATATTACGGGGTATCTCACTTACGAGTAAAGATAGAGAGTTGCGGTTTTCGCAATACTATGCTACTTTTTTGTGAAAAGAACGATGGTATAAACAAAATTTTCATAGCCCGCTTCGTTTCTGAGATACAGGGCGAAATTGAAAATAATGCATTTTGGGACCCCCCTCGTATCTCCGCTATCCTTTAATATATCGCAAAGATAAAAACTAGTACTTACACACTTTTCTACGTAGAATCCAGTGGCGTAGTCAGATTTTTGTTGTGAGCTGTAATTTTTTAGCTATAAATCAAACTTGTATTTTTTAAAATGAAACACCCTGTATATTTTTCTTTCGTTTGAATGAAAATTTTATAAGCTTTAGAAACATATATAATACATGATATGTATTTTAAATAATAAGCCTAAAATTCATAATTTCACAAAATGTATCTCTATAATACGACACTCTTGATGAGTATAGTATAAGCATTATCTTTTAAACAACGGTATAAGTATTAGTCTGCAGAGATTATTAGAGCAATGGAATGATCATTCTTTATTGGCAAGACCTGTCACAAAATTTATATTTTCTGTGTAATATTGTATTTTTTATGATGGCTGAAAATGAAAATTATCAATATTTTGAAAAATATGACATGTTAGTCTGCAGCGGCGGATCTAGGGACGCGTGGACCTCAGGGCAAAAGATATTTATGGGCCCCTACCCCTTGTATATTTTAAAACTAAGTCAAGACATCGTGGGGCCCTTCTGAACCTTGGGCCCCAGGGCGGCGCACCGAACTGCCCGGTGATATGTCCGCTACTGGTTAGTCTGCTTTATACAGAGCGATGAAAGCTCCCGTGAAGCTTCTCAACTATATTTCAATACGTTTTTTTTTTTTGAATATTTATTTACCATTTAACTTATTTGGGGTTATTTTTTATTTAAGTATCATTTTAATTAGATATCCCGAAAGAAGACAACCTGGTCATTTCATGTTTCTCGGAATAATGAGAACATGGTACGTTTATCCGGCCCCTACCACAAACTTATTAATAAGGAAAATCGCGGTAAGGACGGAGGCAACGTTCCTTGTTCTACCAATTATTTCTTTATTTTGGAAAACATTAAAAGATCAGGTTGCCTTTTTCGGGATATCTATAAATTAAAATGATACTTAAAAAAATAAACCCAAATAAGTCAAAAGGTAAATAAATATTCAAACAAACAAAGTTATTGAAATATAGCTGAGAAGCTTCATGGAAGTTTTCATTATTCTGTATATAGCAGATTAACATGTCATATTTTTCAAAATATTGATAATTTTCATTTTCAGCCATCGTAAAAAATACAATATTACACAGAAAATATAAATTTTGCCACTGACAGGTCTTGCCAATAAAAAATGACCATTCCATTGCTCTAATAATCTCTGCCTACTAATACTTATACCGCTGCTTAAAAGACAATTATACTATAGGTTCCTACTCATCAAGAGTGTCGTATAGAAACACATTTTGTGAAATTATGAAATTTAGGCTTATTATTCAAAATACATATCATGTATTATATATTTTTATAAAGCTTATAAAATTACCAATCAAACTGAATAAAATATACCGGGTGTTCCGTTAAAAAAAATACAAGAGTGTCGTATAGAGGCACATTTTGTGAAATTATGAATTTTAGGCTTATTATTTAAAACACATATAATGTATTATCTATTTTTATAAAGCTTATAAAATTTCCAATCAAATGAAAGAAAAAAATACAAGGTGTTCCATTAAAAAAATCCAAGTTTGATTTATAGCTAAAAATTGACAGCTCACAGCAAAAAGCTGATTACGCCACTGGATTCTACGTAAAAAACTGTATAAGACCAAGTTATTAGCTTTCCGATATGTTAAAGGATAAAGGAGATACGAGGGGCGGTCCTAAAATGCAATATTTTCAGTTTCGCCCTGTATCTCAGAAACGAAGCGGGCTATGGAAATTTTGTCTATACCATCATTCTTTTCACAAAAAAGTAGCACAGTAATGCGAAAACCGCAACTCTCTATCTTTACTCGTAAGTGAGATACCCCGTAATATCAATCGAAAATGGGAAACCCTGTACTGTGAATAAAATGCAAAGCAGTTGTATGAACCAATAAGTATTGTGACAATAAAAGCAAACCGAAGGTTTCGAAGCAGCTCAATTTTACTAGCTATTCTAGACAGACACTGTTGAATTCTAATCTTCATGCAAGTCATTTTAGTAAAAATACAACAAAGAATAAAGAAGAGAAAGGAAGGAGCTTGTGCGCCGTTTGACACTTAATACGTGCGACGAACTCCTGAGACATCGAGGCGGCTGCGGAGGAACCATAATATGTCACATTCTGACGTTATGTTTTGGTGCTTCCTACGTTTTGATAGTATTTCTTGTGTTTAAAGCTATTTTTTGCGATTTACTTTCATTTGGAACATTGTTTATTTGTTTAGTAATATTATTGTAGATAATGCATAAGTTCATATAGTGTTTATATAGATATTTAGTGGTAAAAGTGTGTATTTTGGACTAAAAGAAGCAAAGTAAACATTGTGCAGCTTGTGATCTTTCGAAAACTCCAACAAATTCAGAACTTGGAACAACATTTCATCGGTAAGTAGGTATTTTACCCCTTATTTTTCTATTTTTTACCATTTAATAAAGCAAAATTATAAATTGTCTAATTGTCAACAAATAGGTGACAGATCTAATCATGAGCGTACCCGTAAAAAATATAGCATTAAAAATCAATTTTTGGAAGAATATTGGACAGTGCTAAAAGTAATACTTGTTTTTTATACTTGATACTTGACATGTTACAGTTTATTCTGCCAATAAAATGCTAAAATTAGTTATTTGAATATATTTGGGCATTTGAAATGCAAAA